>FIZR01016659.1:0-33493 GCA_900060175.1 Ferrisia virgata
TTTTTGAAAAAAGTGACTTTTAGAGGTAAAAAGTGACCAAAGTGACTTTTTAAGTGAAAAAAGTGACCAATAGTGACTTTACTCAAAAAAAGTGACCTCGCTACGATGCCTGCAATGCCACATATTTATTTTCATTTATTTTTTTTTAGCCTCATTTTCTGCGTCGTATTGTCAGTGAAAATCAGGTTATAATGGTCTATCAACCTACGGCAAATGAGGGGAGGCAGATACCGATGAAATTTTTTTCATGGTCCTAAAAGACCATTGTGGCCATTTTTGGCCACGTTAGATCTTTATTTTTATTTTTATTTTTATTCATTCATCAATTTTTTCTCCGAAATTAAAAAAATCATTTGCTCAGCTCGATACCAACCCAAAATCAATCGAATTTGGGAAATAGGCTTAAGTTGATTTCGAATCAAAATTTAGTTTTGTATAAATTTAAAGAAAGGGGAGCTGAGGAATTGGAATAGCAAAAATTGTTCCTTTTTTCAGCCAATCGATAAATAATCCGAAATTATATAACGTATCCAAAAATCAGGTTCCCAAGTCAATTAGGAGACGAGATATGAGGCGTTTTCCCCTTTTTGACCTTGAAAGGGGGCTGTCCCCCCTCCCCCTCACATCTCCTCTACAAAACGATTAGGAAGTTGGAATTTAGAATGTAGACTTAATACAGGACGTAGATGTGACTTTTGTGGGTTTCGACTCTTCAGACCCATTGCACCCCCATCATAGCTCAAAAAATGTAATTTTTGAGAGTTTTTTTCTCCCATAACTCTCCTCCGAATTGATTTACGTAGCTGAAATTTGGTATGTAGTTTTAGTATAGATCCTAGATGAGCCTTTCGAGGTTTCGTCTTTTCAATCTCATTACACCCTGTACACCCCCTCCCCCTCCCTGCATCGTAGACCCCCCGAAATGTAGTTTTTTGGTTGGTTTCAGTTGTGTTTTATTTCTTTCTATATGAAACTGGCACGTAGATTTAGGATGGTTCTAAATATGACCTTTGATGGCCTGAATTATGCACTTTACAATCATTTTTCACTTTTACCACTGATTAGAAAAAAATCCACGTAATTTGTTTATTTTTCCCCCAAAAGCTAGGATCCTTTACTCAGCTAGATCTTAAATTTACTGTAATTTATTAAATCTAAACCAAATTTGATTTCTCAGAGAAATGGAAACGCAATACACAACATTCCTCAGAAAAAAAAACTTTTACTAGAGGAGGAACGTAGAAGCTTAGCTGCGAATTAGATGCATATGATTGGGGATGACCTTGGATCCAAATTAAGTATCAGTCGAATTTAGAAGGGGGGGGGGGTTGCTGAAAAAATTGTTCATATTTGAACTAATCGATATCAAATAAAAAGTTGCATAACATATACAAAAATCAGCGTCCTAGATCAATTAGGAGAGGAGATATGGAAATTTTTCTCCTCGTTGACTTTTAATGAAAAGACCATCTCTCACATACCCCTCTCCCCTACTCCACATTCAGTAGCTGGGTTTAAATTTGGTACGTAGATTTACTGCACTTCTAAAATGACTCATCAGCTTCATTGCACCTCGTCATAGACCCAAAAAAGTAGTTTTTGGGCAGTTTTCCTCATTTTTCGAATTTTTTTCTTCCCATATCTCCCGTCCAAATTGAGGTAGGAGGTTAAAATTTGATATGCCGATTCAGGGGGTGTGGTCCTTAACGTGTATTTTGGGGATATCGACTTTTTAGCACCATTGTGCTCGCTCACAGCCGTAAAAAAGTAGTCTTTAGAGATTTTTTCTCAAGGTAAGAACTCAATTTCGATAAATTTTTGAAAAAGTTTATACCTCGTGATTTAATTCACGTTGAAATAAAACAAAAATGCTCAAAATTTGACTAAGCCGAATGAAATAATATTAATCAGCTGCCTACTGGCCCCTCAAATTCTTATGGAATTTGACATAGGATACTCATACCCTGATGGTCTCAGAAGGAAGTCCCAATTCATGGTTTTGATCATAAAATCTAAATTTATGCAAACAGAAGTAAAATAATTCTAGTGAATTGTGACCCAAAAGAAACCCAATGGAAGGTTTAGGCATATTCCCTATAATTATGGACTGAAAATCGACAAAAATTACCTCAGTGATCTCCCTCCCCTCTCCGATACCTCCTCCAGGTCTAAAGTCGATAAGATTATTATTTAAAAACTCGTAATAAATTCTGAACCCGAAGGGGCTTCTACAAAAAAAAGTTATACGGAATATTTTTATCTTTTTTACATCATTTTAAGGTAACTATGTCTCATTTCCCGACCTCCAGTGGATCTTTTTGGATTCTCTGTTCACGAAAATTATTTCAATTCGGTACCTTACGTTAAATTCTGCAAGCATTTTTTGAGCCTTAGGCGTATACCATGGTGGACTTAGATTTTATTTTGAACCGAAATAAAGAAATTTTCGACGAGCTTTTTGAAAAATTAGACATCACTTATACGCACCTTCAAATCACCTTCACCCCTGCCCCTCGAGAATATTTACAAAATCTTCTCTACAAGTATCAAAAGGATTAAATCATACAGCGAAGAGCGTTTGTTTCGCAATAAAATAACGCCTTCTTTTCTTTTTGTTTATATCTCATTTACACAGTCTACTAAATGATAGACAAATCGTTGTTAATGTGAAAAAAATAGGTATCCCGTGGATAACATGAAATTAAAAAACAAACACTCGTACATGCGAAGTACATACTAGAAAATAATTAGATACATGAGATAGCGACTGCGGAGATGGACCGAGAAATGAATAATGAGAGGATAAATGAGAGGGACTTGTGAATATAAAAAATTTCAACAGATAAACTCGCTCGATGCGAAACAGGCTCATTGGCTCGGTTTAAATATTGAGCATACACTGTAAGAAGATCCAAGCCTAAGGGGAAGAGAACAGGGAAAGGAACGTTTTAAAATAGATATTTTCTTACTACTTTTAGTACAAGTAAAACGATGGCAATGCCTAGAAAATATGCTAGACTTGGCTCAATTTGCCCTTCTCAAAACGCACAAAAAAAAAGGAAAAAAAATAATAAAAATTTGCTAGATCTTTCCACGTTGGCTTCTATCAATAGAGATATTTTTTTCCAAAAATTAATCGAAAAAAGGTTTAACTCTAATCTAGGGTTTAATTTCTAACTGTAAAAAATTCACTGCCACCGCGTTGAAGAAAATTAAATATAAGATGTTATTATATACTAATATTTTGGAATTTTAAAAAATGTTCTTCGCTCCACGCTACTCTGCCCTCCCCCCCCTTTCTCCATGGATAAATCATTGTTGAAATATGCTCGCTTCAGTCGACACATCGTCATTATTTTTTAATAATCTCAAAAATACTGTACATTCGCTGTACCGAAAGAACGAAAGAACGAAAAATTCACGATGAAAAATACGTTCACAAAGGAGGATATCCGTTTACAGCGTTTAAATGAAATCTCTTCGTACAACGACAAAAAATACGAGGTAAATTAAAATCGCTCATATCGCACTCGTATAAATATATTACGTACGATGGAATCGTCCAGGACAGAAACATTACCATTTCGTCGTAGTAAACAAATTTTTCGTCTGTAATTAGTAATTCGTCAGCACGGAAAGAGTTGTCTGGCCAAGGCGAATGAGAAAACGGAGTACGCAAATTTTTCAACTCTCGTTACGTTGAGAAACATTCAGACTGATTTTTATGCTAGTTCAATCGAAAGATATACACACATCGACGATAATAAGAGAATTGTTTTTATTACGTAGGTAGCCCTAGGCTAACTCTTCTGTATATGTCATGCGAATACATCGTAGATGTGTGTTAAAAGGCTAGTGGGGTGAAAGGGGGGCGCATATGTTGTATGTTTGACAACTCGTATCCGCCACCAGTGTGTGAAGTATGTTGTATGCAGTACTTTTTACGAACGTGATTAATTATTTACACAGTTAACATTTTACACAAATTATTACATAAACAAGGGCGATGAAATACAAAATGTTAAAATGTTGTCTTCAGGTCGTCTTCGTCGATCAACAAACCAACGACGACAGTATCTTATTGGATTTTATATAATGTAATTGTTCGAAAAACAAAAAAAAAAAAAATGGCATCGTTCCGTGTCGCTTTTTCAGCCTGATATTCGTGAAATATTGATAAGGTTACAAGAATGGCAGTGGTACGAGAATAGGTTGAGTTTGTAGCAAATATTTGAAATCCCAAACAGACATTTATAACCCTTATCAAATCTAGCTGTCAACTTTCAACCCTTTAGCCGAATTTCAGCAAGAGTTGTGCGAGCAACCAACTCGAAAGACGATAAAAATCGCTCAAAAAATTATTACCAACGGGCTGGGAAAGTCGAAACCTTCCAAAAGGTAGACGAAAGGCACCTGTTAAGTTTACACAAATACCAGATTTCAGCTCACTTCTTCAATTTGGAGGAAAATTGTATGAATAAACCCTATCTTTTTCGAGGTCAAAAAATTATTGAAATGTGAAGCTCGATTTTCGTGAAATATTTACTCCATTTTATGAAGCGAAGAAAAGTAACACACTACTATATTTTTTCATACTTGATGGCAGGAGCAGGGAAAGGCTCGTCTAGGATCCTCACTAAATCTATTCACCAAATTTCAAACTCCTAGTCAAATTTGTAGGAGAGATATGAGTGTCACACATTTGATAAATAAGAAAAAAACTCGCAAAAAACTATTTTCTACTAAATCTGTACACCAAATTTAAACCTCCTAGCTAAATTTATAGGAGAAATATGCGAGGAAGGGCCCAATTTTCAAAGTCAAAAAAGGGGAAACTCCGCATATCTCCCACCCTCTACCCCCCTCCACCGTCAGATTGACTTCGGAGGCTAATTTTTAGATATGAAATACAACTTTGGATTCTCTACAGATTTGGTTTGAAAACAAACTATTTTTTCAATTTTAGCCCCGTGGCCAGGTCCTCCGCTCGAATTTGGACATGACTGAATTTTAACCCGAGGTCTTCCTAACTCATATATACCAAATCTGGCTCCAATCTGAGCTGAGTACATAAATTTCACCGATTTTTAATCGGTATTCAGTCGAGTAAATGATTTTCAATTTTCGGAGAAAAAAATAAAATTCAAAGAATAAATATTTTACATCCTCAAAAATTGTCTAAATGGTTTTCCTTTACCCCGAAACCAATTTTATTGATACTCTCCCCAACCCCTACGCTCAATCATCAACCGTTGTAGCTCGGTAGACTAAATATAGCGTTGAAAAATCATGCTAAAAATTAGGAAAAGCCATCTTCCCCCTCTCCCCCCTAATTTAGAAGGATAATTTTTAAACATGTTATACAATAAAGCGTTTCAATTTTTGGGTTTTTTCGAATGTTGGAGGGAGGAGCAAAAAAGTTGCGAAATGACGTGAAAACGACGTGGTAAAAATTTCTCATTCCTCCTCCCACCAATTATTTTAAAGCTCAAAACATGCATATAAATTTGAAGAAAAAAAACTTAACTTTTTTGATTTTTTTAGTATTAACGTGTCGTAGTAAACCACATGCGATCAAAAAAAAATTTTGTAATTTTTTCACTTCTCAGAACGTACAAAATCACGTTTGAATAGGGAGAAAATCGTGTATTTTGAATTTCTTTAGGGCAAAAAAGCAAAAAAAAATAGCATTGCTTCTCGAAGCTTTTTCAGTCTGATTTTCGTGACATATTACGACCATGAGAATTGAAAAAATGCATTGAAGGTAGCGAAATCCCCAAAAGGCACATCAAGGATCCCTATCGACGAGTAATACCTAATTTCAACTTCCTAGCTCAATTTAAAGGGGAGTTATGCGAGGAACAAACTCTATAAATTAGAAAAATCGACGAAAAAACCACATATTCACGGCTATGAGGGGGTGCAAAGAAGCTGAAAAGTCGAATCCCCCAAAAGGCACATCTAGGACCCCCACAAAATGTACATATCTGATTTCAAGTTCTTAGCTCAATTTGGAGGGGCGTTATGTGAGAAAGAAACTCAAAAAACTCAAAAAACGATCAAAAATCCACTTTTTTGGGGCTGTGTGAGGGTGCAATGGAGCCAAAAATTAGGGAATCCCCAAATCTAAGGCCTTAATTAAATGTGTTTCATTTTTATTTTTTATTTTTGGTGGGCTTCATTCTCAAGCTTAGCTGGGTGAGGTGTGTTATACAACCTACTTTCTTCACCTGGTACCTAATGGTTTATTCAAGATGAAAGATACATACATAACAAATTTCAACTTCCTAGGTCGATTTGGAGGGGGGACGGGGGAGAAACAGCCCTTTTTCAAGGTCAAAAAGGGGGATCTTCCTAATTGACTTAGGAGGTTGATTTTTGAATATGTTATATAAATTAGATTGCTTACCAATCGGCTTAAAGAGGAACATTAATTGTGATTTTAGGCCTTCAGCACCCCCTCGCCCAAATTTGGGGGTAACGGAATTTCAACTCAAGGTCGTTCTCAATCAAACGTATCTAATCCGCCGCCAGACTGAACCTATTGACCGAATTAGAGTGATTTGGGGGGGGAGAGGAGGGATGATAAAAAACACAAAAAATAAAAATAAATATCTGATATTGCCAAAATAGTCTTGAAATTTTGAACTAATGGGAAGGTGGGAGTGGAAGGGTAAGGGTCAAGTAAGGGACCGGATCACGTTCATTCAAAGTAATTTCACAGCTTTTTTTACTGCCTTCCTTCAACTTGAAAAAAAAAAAAAAAAAAAAAGAACTAAACTTAAAACGCTCTCTTATACAACTTTTGATTCTCTATCAAATGGTTTAAAAAAGAACAATTTTTGTAATTTTTTTCCAATAAGCACCCTTCCGCTCAAATTTGGACACGACTAAAAAATGTTTGCCCAATATCAACCCCACCTAAGCCTATACTAGCCGAATTTTTACGCAATTCTAATTGGTATCGAGCCAAGTAAACGATTTTTGTCAGCATGAAAAAAATAATAATAAATATGTGACCTTGCAAAAAAATAATCTTAATGGTCTTCTAGGGTCCCAAAACTGATTCTATTTATCCCCACCCCCTCCCATCACCCCAGAATCTTTCATAGGTTGATATACTGTAATACTGCAATAGCCCAGCTTTCTTTAGCAATATAACATGTAAAATCGAACCAAAAAAGAAACTGGCTTGTACTGTAAGGTTTAGATGGAATTTCCTTAAGCTCAGTACGATTTATTTTATTCTGAGCTCACAGCTCAACTCGTGATTTTACACACATAATTATAAAATACACGAGTAGTTACACCTGTTATTATTTTACTCGCTTTTTTAGTAAATACAGAAAGCAACAATCTATTTAACCTTTAATCTTTCGTCATTATCGGTTGATTGGCATTCTGGGAGCACAGTCTACCGGGTTTTTGAAGCGTTACATTTATTTGTGTACACTGCTGAAAGTTTTTTCATTCTTATCAAACTATGTACCTTTACACGAAAAGTAAACTAGTTTAATTTAGAAGTATTTTAAGAAAAAAAAAAAAAAAGAACTCCAAAAATTTTTTATAGGCCTCATTTCTTTATGTAGGCCTACGTAGGTATACGGTAAAAGCTCGCGTATACTCGTATTTGGAATATTTAAATTGAATTTTTCGATTCGCCTTATCTGTATGCCGCATATTGTTTAAATTTTGTTCGAAACAAAATGAAAAAGTGAAATAAAAAAAGACGTAGAAGTGGTGAAAAAGATTCGACACGTGACGAATTTAAACTTATTCGAAGATGTTATAATACATATCATATTTCTATACAACAAAAGACATAGGTGGATGGGTGAGGAGTAACTCGCTACGATGTACAAGAAATGTTTCATATATGAGATGGTACCAAAAGAAGAACAATCGAAGCGCAAAAATTTTTATTATTAAAATTTTTCAAAGTGAAGCCTGCATTCTTATAGTATGTAGTGTATGGTACTGTGTGTATATGTACAGCGATGTAGAGTTATTTATATAATAATATCTTTGGTAGGTTCATTCGTTCGTTCGCGAGGGAAAATAGCAGATGGCTTCGGTATAAAGATTCAATTTTTTCACATACGTATTATAGTAAAAATACTCGTACAAAGCTACATTTCGTTGTTGCCATCGTCGTCTTCTTCTTTAATGAACGAAATTTTACTTTGGAATTCGATATTGTTGAAGGATTTTCAGTTTTCTATTTCTTTCCGTTTTTTTTTTTCCTTTTCTTATTTACTTATTTATTTACTTATTTTTTGAAAAACAAGCAAAAGTATATTACTTTTTATGTGTCCCTGTACTTGGTTGTGTACTTATAATAATGTCGAGATATCGACAGGAATGAGAGACAAAGGAGGTGGAGTGAAGATTCGAAGAAATAGGAAATGAGGAGAACCATACGATAAGGAAAATTTTTATGCCAGTAAAAAATACACCAAAATAAGAAAACTGGATTGAAAATGTTTTCTTCAAATTATACGAAAAAATGTCCGAATAAATGAATTCGGGTTCATTTCAGGAAAAAAGTGATGAGAGAAGGTGTAGAATTGGCATATCAACTCATTATACGAATTCAAGAAGGAAGATAAAATGCAAAAATGAGAAATTTCGATTAGGTTTTTAATAAACAGTTGAAATGGATATTTCTAAGGAAGAAATTTAAAAAAGTGGCTAATTTTTTTTCTTAAAAGTTAAAGTGACTTATCCTTATCCCTCTTCACTTTCCCAACATATGTATTCTGTCTGATTAATATTTATCACAAAGTAATGATAAAAAAATTGATCATTACACTCTATCAACTTGATCAGCTTTACTTTGAAAGGTTGTAGATAAATGAAGGAAACATGAGAGGATATTTCAATCCACAATCGCATGTTTTAGCACTAATGCTTCAACAGCGATGTATCAAAACTGGTGCTTTAACACCTATGCTTTAGCTCAGGTGCTGCAACAACAATGCGTTAACACTGATGCATTCATACTAATACTTTAACAATGGTGCTCTGATCACAGAGCTTAAGCACCATTGCTTTAGCATCAGTGCTCTTTCACCAATACTTTAACACCAATGCATTAATAATGATCTGATGTTTCAGCACTGTTGCTTTGACAGTGGTGCATTAACATCGATGTTGTGATTTTGCGCTGTTGCTTTGACATAAATACTTCAGCACAATTGTTTTGACACTGATGCTTCACCACTGATGCTTCAGCATGCGTGCTTCACTACCAATTCTTTAGCATCAATGCTTTAACAATAATGTGTTAACAGCGGTGCTTTAACATCAATGCTTCAACACCAATGCATTAATGCTGAAACATCAATATTTATGCTCCCATGTTTTAACACTGGTAATGGTGCAGCTAGGAATTTTTCACTTGGAAGACTTTTTCCACGCTGCTTTTTTGACACACATGAATGAAACCACCGCCACCCCCGCGCTTACACTTGAAAAATTCGTCAACAGTATTCAAATTGGAGAACAAAAAGAGTGAACTGAGAACCAAAAATTTTAGGAATTTCAAAAATGTCAATCATTCTGCATTTTTTGGAGTATTTTTGCCATTTTTTTTTCAATTTTTTTTCAATTTGCAGACACAAAAATATGCCCGTATAGATAATTTGCCACCCCCTTTTTTCCTCACCCATCTGATAAAATTATGTTATTACTGAAATAACTTAAACACTGATTATATTTTTTTGTGTAGTGTGTGCAATACAAAAATTCAGCTTTTCAGAACCTACTCTTTAGATATACAGCGATTAATATTTATAAATTTCCTGAGCAAAACAAGGGTAAAATTTTGATAAAATGAAATTTTCAAACAATTAAAATTCACGAGGAGGCGCACTTTGAAAGTTAATAAATGATTCTTAAAATCACTAATCAGCTATTGAAATACTTTAATTTTTGTCACTCCTAAAATTTTCCACCTGAGGAAGTGTTCATCCCCTCCCATGCCAGTGAGCACAGGTGCTTCAACATTGGTGTTTTAACACAGGTGCTTAAACAGCAGCAGCGTAACCAGTAAATAAAAAGTAAGTGGGACAAATAAGGGCCCAAAACATTTCTAGTAGGCAAAAAAAAATTAAATTCATGTGTGTGGAGAAGAGGCGATGAAAAAAATGAATACTTCTAATTTTTTAATTTTTATAATGTGAAAATGCAAGTAGCATTCAAAACTTATGTATCACAAATCGCAAGTCATCCGCTTTTTAATTGCATCATATCAAACCTATGCGCAGGATTGGTCCAAGAGAAGGGTTTGAGAGCTGAATTCCAATTTTCAGTGCTCATAAATTTCAAAATTTGATATTGTGTAAAAAAAATACATGTGCCCCAGCGAAGCAAGGGTGAAAATTTTGGAAAAACTTGTATTTTTAATCATCAAAAACTGCATTTTTAGGAATACTTGAGTAATTTATGCACTTTTTTTGGACTTAATAGTCCAATTTTCTAAGAAAATTCACTTTGTTTTTCTTTCATGCGAAGATAAGATGTTTTAAAGTGGGGGCAGGGAACAGAGAATACGACTGAAATGTCAAATGTTTGTTGCGCTATGTGACTCAAAATACTCGTTTTGAAGGGATTTTTTTTAGTGGGAACAGTAAATTTTTTTTTATTTTTTTGTTTGGTAACTTTGGTGAACCAGAGCTGGGTCATGTGAATTTTGAAGCGGGCCTGGCCCACCCTGTTCATCCGATGGTTACACCCTTATTAATGGCGGGGCATTAACACCGATGCTATGATTTTGCATAGTTATTTTGACCTTGATGCTTTAACACCATTGCTCTGATGCTAATGTTTTAGCCTCAGTGCTTTGACACAAAGGCTTCACCAGCCATGCCTTAGCCCCTGTTCTTTAGCACCGATGCTTTAGCATCAGTGCTTTGACACCAATGTTTCAACACTAATGCATTAATAATGATGTTCTAGACTGAGGCTTCACCATCCATGCTGTAGCACCCATTCTTCAACACTGATGCTTTAGCAGCAGTACTTTGACACCAATGTTTCAACACTAATGCATTATAAATGATGTTTTAGCCTCAGTGCTTTGACACAGAGGCTTCACCACCCATGCCTTAGTCCCCATTCTTTAGAACCAATGCTGTGGCATCAATGCTTTTTGATCAATGTTTCAACACTAATGCATTAATAATGATTTTTTAGCAATGGTGCTTTGATACTGAGGCTTCACCATTCATGCTCTAGCACCCATTCTTCAACACCAATGCTTTAGCAGCAGTGCTTTGACACCAATGTTTCAGCACTAATGCATTAATAATGATGTTTTTAGCAATGGTGCTTTGACAAATGTTTTAGCCTCAGTGCTTTGACACAGAGGCTCACCACCCATGCCTTAATCCCCGTTCTTCAACACCAATACTTTGGCATCAGCGCTTTGACATCAATGTTTCAACACTAATGCATTAATACTGATACTTTAGCGATGGTGCTTTGACACCAGTCCTTCAGCAAAAAAATCTTCTATAACATTTTTTGATTTACTTGACAAAATACAAACCATAATATGCCATATTAAGTATGAGTATGAAATGTTTTTTTAATTTAATAATATCTATTGACTTAATATGGGAAATTATTTCTTTATCATTTCCAAAAAAAAAAAACCTTGATTTCTGTTTCATCCGGATTTAATTTCATTTTACTAGCGATAAATCATTCATACAAGGCCTGTAACACATCACCGATGAGAATTTGTCGCAATTATATTATTTTAGGGATCAATTCAGTGGTGTTATCTGCATATTGTATAAAGATTTTCTATAATGCTAGGCAGATCATTCACATAGTAGATAAAGAAAGTTGAACCAAACATACTTCCTTATAGTACTTGCATGGTCACTAGAACTACCCCAGAGAAAAACTCTGCTCAACTTTTATTCACTTTCACTATAAAAACCAGGCTAAAAAACACAATTTACTCGTCATATCTCGTGATCATTCTCCTGAAATTAGACTTGTGTATTTTCAACTCTGCGACTCGATACATATTACCTGCATAAATAATATCCTCTGTCGATAAAATCTCACCCTACATACTTCCCAACGTTTCAGGTATGGTTTCAAAATCAGCGAGCGAAAATGAAAAAAATGCAGAAAAAAGCCAAAATGGATAACAAATCGGCCAATCACAGCTTACTAAGCAATAACAACAATTGCAGTAGTAACGGTAGCGATAGCGATTGTCTAAATGGCGATAAAGTCGACAATCTGAAAGATGAAAAAAGTAAGTAGTCTGCAAATGTCTATTATACTTTATCCGCCATGTCACGTTTACGAGGAGGATTTTTCATCGTATTATACCGGCATGGCATGGCATGGCATGGCGATAATCTCTGTACCTGCGATAACCCTTGTATGTGAGAAGAAAAAAAACACCTAAGAAAGAAAAAGAAAAAAGAGAAGAAAAACACGTACATACGCGAGACTACATAGGTTATAATATGGCCAGACCATGCCATACCAGGTCGACCAGGCCGCGTTAAAAATAACTATTTACGGCGCTTCTTTTCTTCGCTTGTTTGTTTTGGTATATATAGCGTTTCTTTTTTTCTCTTTTTTTTTTCTTCTGCTTCATAAGTCAGATATCATGTTACGTATTGGATATAGAATAGATAGCTAGATATAATACCACTATATAAGGGCGATTAGAGCTGTCAAGTATTTTCAATTTTGCCAATCATAATCGGCCGTCGAGTGGCGACTGGTTATACCGCGAGAGGTATTCGCCTCGAAAGTGTTAAAAAGTCTTGTTGCTATGGCGACTGCTACGAGGCGCGAGATTTTACGCTATTTTGCATTCGTCGTGTAAGTCATTTAGAAACGTGTCACGAGTAAATGAGGTTCGGTCTACGTGTTACGAATATAGTATTTACTGACCCCTCCCCCCCCTCCACCCATCCCTCGATCCACCGTCCCAGAGTAAATAACTATAGTTGAATATTCCAATGCTACTCTACCAACGACTATCGCATACATATACAGACAGCTATGGCAGTTTAGCGCCAATACGGTATTCGATTCTGAACCGTCCCCTGCTCCCCCCCTCTTTCCTGCACAGATGTCGACGTGTACCTATTTTTTATCATCTTTTGCTAGGCGTTTCTGGGCGTCCAACGTTATATTGGTAGTAGGTACCATACCAGGAATGTAAGCCTTTACCGCAGAGATAAATTTTACGAAATTCCATTTCTCCATATGCACTTGTGTACTTACTACTACTACTACTACTTGGGTCTACTACAGTATACGGTGGCTGGGGAAATTATCGCTTGTACTAATTACATCTTGGGCGCGAGTATACATGCTAGGCTGAACTTGTCCTAATATTACATGAGTAAGTACCTAAGATGACTAAGAAGACATGTGTTGTGTCTAATTTCCAGGTCCAGAGAACGTTATACATCATTATATAAATGACAGTGATACCGAACAAAATGTTCTCGCCAGAGATAACTATTATTCGCGGAATATGCCGTTTAAAGATTTAATAGAAAGCAACGAAGTGGTACCGTATTACAGGCCTCAACATATACATCAAGATGAATCGAACGCCATGTTATTCCCAACGTCACTAGGTAAATATTACGTATTATCGCTTGTTTGGATATTTATACGCCTTATTTTTTAGTTTTATTCAAATTAAATATAAAAGCAGAATATTTAGCCACTATTTTAAATACCATAAAAAGGAACGAAACAAAGGAGTAAAAAATATGAGTTCTGTAACAACTATACAGCCTAATACAATGAGTAACAGACTTTATCAAAACATAATTACGGTCGAACAAATTGTACCTATTACACATGATGTGTTATCTCTAAGAAAGGATTCAATGACCTAATGTAGTCTTGAATAATGATAGCGAAATGTAGGTGATTATATTGTACATACCAAGGTGGACCGAATTTTACTTTTTTTTTTTTTTTTGGAAATCTGCAAAAAGCAGCGTCGCAATAGTTGCGAAATATCCTCACAAGGTTGTGGTGAAAATTTCAGCCCCCCGACTCAATTTTTTAAACTTGCAAAACTCTCATGGAGTTTCAAAAATTTCAAAAATAGAATTATTACACATATCTGAACGTGAAATGATCATTGGCGACCAGTTTTCATCATTTTACCTCTTTTCAGCAATTTCTTAAAAATGTCACTTTTTGCGTTTGTTCACGATTTTTTGAAAAACTACGAAGGAATTTTTAGCCTGATTTTCTATGTCATATTGTCAATGCAAAACCAGGCTAATACAGTCTATCGACCAAAGATGGTTGGGGGAGGAGGAATACCAACGTAATCCGTTTTTGGGACCTGAAAGACCATTAGGACAGTTTTTGGCCATGTCACATGTTTATTTTTATTTTTTTCCCCAAACATTAAAATCATTTACTCTGCTCGATACTGACCAAAATCACTCTAATTCGGTCAATCGGCTCTGTTTGGCGGCGAATTAGATATATGTATGAGTGGGGATGATCTTGAGTCAAAATTCGGTTATGCCCCAATTTGGGGGAGGGGGTGCTGAGGGATCAAAAATGCAAAAACTGCCCCTTTCTTAAACGAAATAATAGAGAATCAAAAGTTGTACAACGTACCAAAAATCAACCTCCTAAGTCAATTAGGAGGGAAAGTATGGGAGTTCTCCCCCCCTTTTGACCTTAAAAAAGGGGCTCAGTTTGGTGGCGGATTAGATATATATAAGTGGAGATGGCCTTGGGTCAAAATTCAGTTTTGCCCCATTTTGGGGGAGGGGGTGCTGAAGGATCAAAAATACAAAAATCGTTCCTTTTTGAAGCAATCGATAGAGAATCCAAAGTTATATAACATATCCAAAAATCAACCTCCTAGGTCAATTGGGATGGGAAATATGAGGGGTTTTACCCTTTTTGACCTGGAAAAAGGACTGTTCCTCCCTTATCTCCCCTATCAAGATGAGCAAGGATCTTGAAATTAGTTAAGTACATTCAGCAAGTACCCTGGTTGTGCGTTTTGGGGGTCTCAACTTTTCAGTCCCATTTCGCCCACTCACACAGCCTCAAAAACGTGGTTATTTGGTCAGGTTTTCTCATTTTTCGAGTTTTTTGAGTTTGTTCGTCGCATAACTCTCCTCCAAATAGAGCTAGGAAACTGAAATTTGGTGTGTACATTTAGTAGGAACTCTAGATGTGTCTAAGTCGAGACCCCCAAAAGACACATCTAGGGCTCTTACTGAATGTACCTACAAAATTTCAGCTTCCTAGCTCTGTTTGGAGGAGAGTTATGCGACGAACAAACTCAAAAAACTCAAAAAATGAGAAAACCTGACCAAAAAACCACATTTTTGTAGCTATAAGAGGAGGCAATGGAGCTGAAAAGTCGGGATTCCCAAAAGGCACATCTAGGGCCTCTACTGAACGAACATACCAAATTTCAACTTCCTGCCTCACTTTGTTCAGGAGATAGGGGAAGCACAAGGGAGGAAATCCCCCATATCCTCCCTCCTGACTGACCTAAGTGGTTGATTTTTGGATATGTTATACAACTTTTTATTCTCTATTATTTCGTTTAAAAAAGGGGTAGTTTTTGCATTTCTGACCCCTCAGCACCCCCTCCCCCAAATTGGGGCATAACCGAATTTTGACCCAAGATCATCCCCACTCATACATATTTAATCCGCCGCCAAACAGGGCCGATTGACCGAATTGGAGCAATTTTGATCAGTATCGAGCAAAGTAAATGATTTTAATGTTTGGGGAAAAAATGAAAATAAAAATAAACATCTGACATGGCCAAAAACTGTCCTAATGGTCTTCTAGGACCCAAAACCGGATTATGCTGGTATCCCTTCCCCCACCTTTGGTTAATAAACTGTAATCGTCTAGTTTTCATTGACAATATGACAGAAAATCAGGCTAGAAAAGGAAAAAGATCTCGTATTTTCTGTTTTAATTCCTTCAAGGAGTCGATTTTACAATCCATTTGATGACTTGTAATCCTTCTTCAGTTGACTCCACAAAGAACAATTTTTTTGATTTTTTATATCTCATTTTTACATTTCGAACATGACTGAATTTTTGCTCAAGATTAACATCATTCGTGTGTATTTTACTTTCCTCCAATCTAAATCCCACCGCCAAATTTGGCATATTTTAACTGATTAGTTTTGAGCCAAATGAAAGAGTGGAGGAGGAATAAATTAAAAGAATCAATATTTGATATGCTGAAAAATGGTTTTCTCAAGGTACGTAAACGGGTTTTGTAGATCTTCTGAGGTAATTATACATTTTTAACGAATAAAATTTGGCATCATTTGAATTTGAGTACACCGTAATATTCTCTATTCAAAATAAGACCCGTGAAACAAGACGTGGCTAAAAGAAAATTGTAACCTTATGGAATTTTGATTATCAAGATCAACTCTCAAACCTATCAAGCTTTTTGATTTCAATATCAAAGATATAATTTTGAAATCCACGCTTAAGAAATCTGTTTTTTCCATACAAGATGAGTTCATTCCTTTTAATCTGATACCTCACAAAATTTCAACTCTTAACTCGTATTTCAAGTATTTTCAAAACGTGGATATAGAAAAGAAAAAATTAAATTCCATAATACTTGGATACAGAAATCTGAAACCTAGCCAGTAGGTACCTAATGTTAAAAAAAAAAAAAAAAATCGATACGATAATATTAATATTATATACCTCGTCGACTGCTCAAAAGGAGGTGAAATTTCGCTCCATAAAAGAGAAAGAAATCTTACGCTACATCGCGTCGCGCTTCTTACAGTCTACTTATGTGCGAAAAATAAAACGATCGAGTTTCTCAGCAAAAAGGAAAAGATCGTCTGCATAAAGGTTCATATTGAAAGTTGTGTTGTTACAATGAAAAGAATACGCGTATAATAGGTATTATGAACATTTGCAGACGAATTATATATAGATATACGGATACGTGTGCTGTAAAAGCAGCAGTAGGCACCAAAAAGGGTTAAAAGAGCTTTACGACGAAGAATGACGATGACGGTCGGTATCAGCATCGAAGGCAAATACTACTCGAGTTTCGCTTCATTTATGAAAGTTGAAAGCTTTTAATTTAGAAGTGTTTTCGTTAAATGCGCCAAAGATTCTTTTAATATTTGAAAAGCGTTAAAAATGTTTGCGTTAATATTTTATATTAAAGCGGCGTTCGAACGTGAAATCATTGGCTCAAGTTTTTCGTCGTTTTGTTTTGCAAAACTTCAAAAAGATTCACCTTTGTCGTGCGCTTCTCTATATAAGGTTCCCTTTTCCGTGTGAATAATTGAACAAAACTATATAAAGCGACAGTTTAAACAGAGGAGTGCTTTTTATTCGCAAAAGGCGCCTCTTTGTGTCTATTTTTTTTTCTTTTTTTCGTTGTTGTTTTTGTTTTGAACTTTGACGCGGATTCGTATACGATACACGCACGTTTGATGACGTGTAAAATAATTTTGAAATACGAGCTTTTTACATTTTTAAGCAAGTTGGCTGCACGTTTCGTAATTAGTTTTAATTTTATATTTACGTAAAAAAATTTTTTTTATAGAAATAAAAAACCAAAAACTCTAAATTTCAGCATTTTCTACTTCGTTTTTTTCATTGAAATTCCAAGTTTGTCAATTATGAATTATTTTATGATTGATTAGATCGTCTGATCAGGGGATTGCTTTTTCTGAAAATCTGGAACACTTTAGGTCTAAATCTTTGCAGATGCATTTCAAGGGTACCTACATTTAATCTGGTGCGTCACGGTTTAAATGGAAAAAAAGGTATACCTGAGGATTGAAATTTAAGACCTCTATGGTTAAAAATTTCTAAATTTACAGAATAAACCCCTGAAAAATCTTTAAAGTATAGTTTCCACCTTCCAATACTTGGTAATAAACATTTGATGCCAAGTTAATTCATCAATCACTACAAAATGTTGAAAATATTAGTTACAAAAAAAATTGTTCAAAATCATTGAAAATTGAGTAAAAAATTGACAAAAGTAGGCGAAAAGAGCGTAAAAATGTTCGAAAATCACGAAAAACAGTTGAAAAATGAGTAAAAATTCATCAATAATCGTTAAAATTTGTTGAAAATGCGGTATAAATTTGACAAAAATTTGTAAAAAAAGCGGTAAATTGATCAAAAATTATTGAAAATTGAGTAAGAAATTGACAACGTTGAGTAAAAGAAGGCAAAAAATTGATCAAAAATTACGAAAAAACGTTGAAAAATGTTCTAAATTATTAAGAAAACTAAAATACGTACAAATTTAGAAAATTTATCAAAAATTAGGCGAACATTGATAAAATAAAAATTATGGAAAAGTTGGTGAAAAATTGACAAAAATGGGTATAAAGGCCATAAAAATGATCGAAAATCACGAAAAAATGTTGAAAAATTAGTGAAAATTAACCCAAATTATGGAGAAAATCGTTATAAATGATCAAAAATTGATCAAAAATCATGGAAAAATGATGGAAAATAGGTAAAACATAACCAAAAATCGATAAAAATTAACGAAAATGGGGTAAAACTTTGACGTAAAAATTTGTGAGAAACGAATGAAAATTGATCAAAAACTGCGGAGAAATGTTGAAAACTAAGTCAAAATTAACACAAAAATTATTGAAAATTGATTAAAAAAATTGCGAAAATTGGGTGAAATTTTACATAATTTGTTAAAAATCATTGAAAACTGGTTAAAGATTCGACATAAATTTGGAAAAAACGAAGAAAATTGATAAAAAAATTACGAAAAAATGTTTAAAAGTAGGTGAAAATTTACGAAAAAAAATTAAAAATTGTTAAAAATTAAGAGAAAAATTGACAAAAATGGGTAAAAAGCGAATAAAAATGATCGAAAATCTCGAAAAAATGTTAAAAAATGAGTAAAAACTTATCACAAATCGTTAAACTTTGTTGAAAATGTGGTACAAATTTGACGAAAATTTGCAAAAAATGTAGAAAATTGAGTAAAAAATTGACAAGATTGATTAAAAAAAAGGCAAAAAATTGATCGAAAATCAGGTAATTACGTTGAAAAATGGGTGAAAATTGTTTTAAATTATGAAAAAATTGGTTGCAAATTTCCAAAAATGGGGTAAAAATTAACTAAAATACGTAAAAATTAAGAAAATTGATGAAAAATTACGAAAAAATGTTGAAAAATAGGTAATAATTGACCAAAAATCACAAAAAAAATAATAGAAAATTTAATGAAAAATTGACAAGAATGGGTAAAAAGGGCATAAAAATTAGAGAAAATTCACCTAAATTATAGAGAAAATCATTTAAATGTTTGAAAATTAACAATAAATCACGAAAACATGTCGAAAAACAGGTAAAACTTGACCAAAAATTGTTAAAAATTAGCGAAAATGGGCTAAATCTTTGACGTAAAAATTTGTAAAAAACGCAGAAAATTGATCAAAAACTGCGGGAAAATGTTGAAGAATAAGTGAAAATTAACACAAAAATTAATGAAAATTGAGTGTAAAATTGCGAAAAATGGGCCAAAAATGCAAAAAAATTAACCAGAACAACGAAAAAATAATGAAAAATGAGTGAAAATTGAACAAAAATTATCAAAAATTATTGAAATTTGTAAAAAAAAAAAAGAAAATTCATTAAAAATCACAAAGAAATATTGAAAAAATGGTAAAAATTGACCCTAACTATGAAAAATACTGTTTAAAAAAATCAAAAACTGGGTGAAAAATTGCATAAAATATGTAAAAAAAATGAAATAAATTGATCGAAAATCACAAAAAAAATGTTGAAAACTAGGTGAAAATCAATCTTAAATCATTAAAAATCTATGAAGATTGAGTTAAAGTTTGACAGAAATCGGTAAAAAAAAAGGAAAATTGAACGAAAATCACGAAAAAATATTGAAAAACCGGGAAAATTGGTCCAAAATAATCGAAAGTTGAGTAAAAATTTGACAACCCCGCAGAAAACTGATTAAAATTCACGAAAAAGTTTTGTAATTCAGGTGAAAATTTGACAAAAAATGCGTAAAAATTAACTTAGATTATGAAAAAAATTGTGCAGTTATCGAACATTAAGAAAAAAAATAACTAACATACCTAAAAAATGCTGAAAATTAATAAAAAAATCATTGAAAATCATTGAAAAGTAAATTAAAAAATCGACAAAAATGAGTATAAAGGGCATAAAAGGTATAGAAAATAATGAAAAAATGTTGAAAAACGGATGAAAATTGACCAAAATTACGAGAAAAACGTTGATAATTTTCGAAAATTGGAAGAAATTTGATAGAAGTGGGTGAAAATTGACATAGATCATAAGAAAAATCGTTGAAAATCATCAAAAATTTGGGTACAAAATGAACTAAAATACATAAAAAATGTAGAAAATTGATCAAAATCACGAAAATATGCTAAAAAACTGGTGAAAATTGAAAAAAAAAGGTTAAAAAGTGCGTTTATAAATGCGTGAAAATTGAATGAAGACATGAAAAAATTCTCTAATAATCATTAAAAAATGTTGAAAAATGGATTAAAATTGAGTTGAATTATGAAAAAAAAATCATTGAAAATATTGTAAAAAAAAAACTTTTTCAATGAAATATGAGGTAAGACATTCTACATTACAACATAAAATTAAAAAACCAACCATTGGTCTTTCATTTAAAATAGAAATATTAAAAATCTTTTTTACACATGATCTTAATTTTGAGAATTATTAATTAAACTAGGTATTTAAGCACAATTAAAACTGATGGTGTTTGAATTCTGATTTAAAAATATGTGAGAGAAAATGTAGTGCAATAATCATATACTTAGAATTAATTATTGAACAAATGGAATATATTAATTCTAGTAAAAATTCAAAACTCGACAAGATATTTCACTAGCCTCTTTTTACTTCATTTCCTCATTCGAAACATAACCTACCATTGCCTTTTTACTCTCATCCTGTGACATATCAATGTAAGAAAAAATAACTCATCAGTACCACTGACTGTGAGCTGAGCACATTGATACTAAATTATTTTGTGCGGAAAAACAAAACAAATAAATTGTTAAGCATAAATGTTATGATAGTACACATAAAAGTGGATGTTAAAATATTGAAAAAAAAAAATGCTCATAAAAAAAAAGCGAAAACGATTGAATCAGGTTTCGCGATTTTTCAGCATCTGAAAAGTGCGCAAAGTTTGTATGTTCGAATAAACCTTATCTAAAAAGTCGGGAAAACTTTCCATTTTCACACAAACCAAATTCAACGCTCTTAAACATATTGGTTTCTGAATGATGGTCAGAAAGGTGAGTACCGTTTTACGTTGTTTTGGAGAGAATAAATACCATGGAATCGAGTATATTTCATCAGTAAACCATTCGTTCTGCAAACACGTTAAATCTCATGTCTACTTCAAGTGGATAAAATACGTTGTTTTCAAAAAGTGAAAAATATGTACCTCTTCCGTAAGTAGATTTCCAACTACACAAATTCCAAACCACAGACCGCCATATGTCAGAAACCAAACAAATACTGTTAAAATGGTATTGAGATCAATTTCAGTGCTCGTTGACAAAGCCTGCGAACGTTTGAATTAATATTAATTCAAAATAGTTTGTACCGCAATAGTAAGTAATAAGAGGGAAATTTCATCACTTGTGAAAAAATAAATCCAGATGCAATAGCAACAAGTAGCAAATGTATAAAACAAATCGAGCATTGAAAATTCAGAACTTTTTTGTACCTCAGTTGAGCCCTATTAAAAGTTTTTTTTTTTTTTTTTAGTTTTAAATTTTAATACGATTAAAAATAAAATTTTCCATTAAGTATACAACTACCATTGTAACTGTTGGTAACGTTTCCCACATGCAACAAAATCTTGATAAAACATCGTCACTGTTTGAGATTTTTCCTCTTCCAATTTTTTCATATTATTTGAACGAATTGTCTCATTTTCCGAAAGTAAAGTTTCCTCCATTGCATTATCCAGCTGTTCAATCCGCTGGAATACTCGCTCCGAGGTTGAATTCAATTTCGCAGCTACCATTACACATCTATTATACGTCTCAAGGATTACCAAAACGTTCAAAATGGTACCAAAATAATCTTGAAACAACAGCGGCAATATCAGCACATTTTGCGATATCGACATGACACTTTGAATCCAGTAATTTTCGAAAGGACACCACATAGGAAAGAACTTCATCAAGTGACGTCTCGTTGTAATGCTGCTAATATTCAAATAACTTTCAATATCAATAAACATAGAAACGCCGTACGAAGAGCCGAAAAAAAACGATGCCAATAGAATAAACCATTTTTTTGTACCGATAAGATTATGGCAGTGGGCTGATTCTGAACATATTGTACCAAAACTCGGAAAACAATTGTAATCATCCATAATGAATTCTACAATTTGTTTGACTGCATTGTAAAAATATAGGTACATTAGCCAGAATTCGATCGAGGCAACGGTTATGGTTATCGGAAGCATTCCCAAACTTATCTTCTCAGCGTCATAAACCTTCAAATCGATTAAATAAAAAATACTGAAGTAAAGTATTACCGCAAAACATCCGATATAGAAGACTATCATAAATCTTCGAGTGTTCTTATTAGCTCGTTCATCGCGAAAAATGCCCACTGCCATGGCATACGATAACGCGATCATTTTCATCTCGAAAGTTGTAAATTTTTCAATAAAAGGTTCGGAGAATAGTAACTTATCCAACACTTTCCACGGGTTTGGCAGCCATCGGTATGGTTTAGACAATGCTTCGCGATTCATTTTAAAAGATACGTTCACGTACTCACAAAACCCTGCCGATACTGGCAATAATTCGACAACCTTAGTCTTTATAAGTAAAGTAGAGAAGACCAGAAGTACGTTGTCTAAAACATCATTTAGGCACCTCGACGTTGAAATTTTAATACATTCTCAAGTAAAACGATAGACGAATTATTTTTACATCACAATTATAAGTACATTGAAAGCTACTCAGTCAGTTATATACTTTTACTTAGGTAATCAAGTTTTTTTCTTCGACATAACCCATATTCGAATATTCTAGAAAGAAAAGAAATGACCACTTTCGATTTTTCTTCTCATTAAAGATGACATATAGTATTTCTTTAAGTCAGGCAATACGTAAATTAAGGACATCTTTCTTCTGCTACACATACTATTACCTACTTATACCTATTTATCAGAGGAACGGTCATGGTTTTAAATAATTAAGAAAATATGTTCGACATTTACTTCAACTTGAACTTGAAAAAGTAATTTCACGTCCAGAACGGAGATTGATATTCGATTTCTATTCATTTATTCAATAAGGATGAAATAGGTAAATCAATAGTGACGATTTGTAAGTACATATTCAAGCCAGTAGCATAACGGATTGTTTAGTGGGAACTGGGAAGGACACGTGGGAGGCAAAGAATAAAATTTTCGATAAGACAACTTCAAATTTTTGCAGAATATTAGTACGAAGGATAATAAATTCATCGGTTTTGATCATTTAACCCCCTTAAATTCGCGAATGATTTGTGCTTTATATGGACAATTGGACACCACCTCACTGTATAATTTTTAACTTGCTGGATCGCATAGAATGTTAACAGAAACAGTTTAAATTTGAAGTAGCCAAAAAGAAATTTCTATTCTTGAAAACCACTACTTTTCGAAATATGCAATACCATTAAGACATGGTCGACGGTGGTTACTTAAAATACTGGTACCAATTTGCAGTAAAAAGTTCATCCCACTTAGATTGAATTGCTTGTATAGCTGACAGGAGAAATCTGAACCTGAAGTGGCCAAAAAATTCGTTTTAGTCTGATTTTTTTATGTAATATTGTCAATAAAAACTAGTTTACTGGGAATTATCAACTTAGGGTGGATGGAAGGGCGAAAATCGAAGAAATTTGTTTTGAGGTCTTGGAAGGCTAATGAGATTAATTTTAGTCATGTCACATATTTCTTTCTTTTTCTTTGTATTTCTATTTCATTTTCATATTTTTTATTATAATTTCTTCATTTTTATTTTTTTATTATTTTTTTAAAATATTTTTTTATTATTATTTTTTATTTTTATTACTTTTATTTTTACTTTCTTTATTTTCATTTTGATTTTTTGAATTTTTACCATTTTCATTTAATTTTAATTTACTTACTTATTTTAATTTTCTTCATTTTTTTGTTTTAATTTTTCATTTTTGCATTTCTCTATTTTCATATTTTCAATTTTCTCATTTTAATTTTAATTTTAATTTTTTTCCATTTTTTTTTATTTTTATTTTATTTACCGAAACTAAAAATCATTTACTCAACTCAATACCAATTAAAATGGATCAAATGTGGGTAGTAGGCTTTGATTGGTGGCGGATTTGATACTTTTGAGGCGCGATGACCTTGGGTCAAAATTTGATCAAATCCTAAGTGGTACAGAGGGAAGGGGGTACACAAATCGATAGCAAATGAAAGTTGCTGAACATATCCGAGTTATAGTTGTAATGGTACACTTGTTTGTAAAGGATTTTTTTATCAAAATGGCTTATTAATTCGCGAACGATTCGAGGATAAAAATTATTCATTCCTAGGCGAACGAATCCTTTGAGATAATCCATCGCTCGCTCATGGATGTGCAATGAATAGAGGAACAATTGAATCGGTGATTCGATCGTTCGTTCGCGGATATCAATTTTTTGGAAATGATTTTCGTAGAACACTCACTCGATTTGTACTCCATAATCACGAATACAAATTACCTACACTTCGATACATTTAAGTTTTTCCCTACCCCCCCCCCCCCGAATCCTTGAATCTCATTTAGAACAACTAATGAGTTAAATAAAAGCGTATATAAGAAACAACTATAAGTAGTGTTTATAAAAAACCTAATCCTACTACGCCCAATTCATTTTCTGCATTCAAAAAAGTGATGATGTGGGAGGGAAATATTTCTTATCAGGTTGAAATTTTCAAAGTAAATAAGTGTAGGAGTTGCTGATCAAGTTTGAATTTCGAATAAATGTGAATTTCCTAGGGCAAACTAGAACATCCTATGGCCCTGAGGATGTTCTAATTTGCTCTATGACAACATCTTACTTGATGAAGTAAGGGGTGGTGAATGTGAGAAACGCAAAGCACTTGGTTGCGATGGTATTGAAGCTGAATTGTGGCACACTCTTGGTGAAAGTGAAATCAAAGCAGTATGGCAACTCTGCAGTGTGATATGGTAGAGTCGTAAATGGCCTACTGAATGATGCAAGTTGATTCTGATTCCCTTGCATTTGAAAGGAGACACAAGATTATGCTCTAATTATCAAACAATCTCTCTAATTTCACATGGCAACAAAGTCATGTTACGAATCCTAAACAAGCGACTCAAGGCCTATCTACACAGGCAAATTCCACCTGAACAAGCCGATCTCATGCCAGAAAGAGGCACAAGGGAACAGATAATGAATGCTCGGCAAGTCATCGAAAAGTGCAGTGAGTTCAACATACCTGTAGTGACGTATTTCATAGATTACACCAAAGCCTTCTGCGTGAATTGGAAGAAGCTCTTCAAAGTTTTATGAGAAATGGGAGTCTCTGCTTATATAGTAGGTTTGGTGGAGTCCCTACAAGAGTTTAATTCTGTGGTGATAAAAGTTGATGGTGAAGAATCAGAGGGTTTTCAAGTGGAACAGGGGGTGCGTCAAGGATGCATACTATCCCCGCAGTTATTCAACATCTATGGTGAGCACATAATTCACGATGCTCTAGAACATTGGACTGGTGGTATTTCCATTAGAGGAAGAAGAATCTCTTATCTGATACTACCTTGATTGCTTTGGATAAATAGGAAATTGTGGAGTTTGTCAACCTTGTAAAGAAGACCAACGAAAAAATTTACCTTTGTATTAATACATCAAAAACTAAAGTCCTGCTGGTGGATTGGGCCAAGGGTCTTCCAGTTTCTACTGCTCTGAGCAAATACAAAACGTAAACGTTTAGACACTATCATCGAAGCAAATGGAAGCTCGTTGGCAGAAATATCAGCTATGACCAGACTGCGTAATGTCACATGTAACAACAAAATCTACAGAAAGACCAAGGAGAGACTTATACAGTAACTTGTTTTCTCAGTTTTCCTATACGCCGCAGAAACATGGACGTTGAAAGCAGGTGATAAAAGAAGAATCGACACCTTTGAGATGTGGGTTTGGCGAAGGATGCTGAGGATATGATGGACAGCGCGACAAACCAGCATTTCAATCATCGACGAAATACAGGAGCTAGTCAGGCTAAGTGTTTTAAGGGAAAGACGTGTTCTTGGATATTTTAGACATGTGACCAGAAGAGAAGTTGGAAATCTTGAAAAAGACATTCTCTTTGGTAAGGTCCTTAGTTAAAGTGGGAGAGGAAGTTTTCCAACCAGGTGGTTGTAAGGGACTGAGACCAACTGATGATGATAAAAGTAGTTTGGCTTAGGTCAAATTAGAACATCTCGAAGGCCTTGGGATGCTCCAATTTCTTGTTGGACAAACTAGTTTTGCTTAGGCCAAACAAGAACTTACTAGGTGAAACTAGTTTTGCTTAGGTCAAACTACAATATCCTGAGAGCTTTGCCTGGATGAAACTGGTTTTTCCTCAGCCAAACTAGAACATCCAAAGAGCTGTAAGATGTTCTAGTTTGTTCTAAGACAAACCAGTTTTGTCGGACAATATTTTAAGAATGAAAGTAGTTTATTCTAGTAAGATTCGTCCAAACTGGTTTGCTCTGCGGATATTTTAGTAAAAACTAACACACCGATGGGGAATGCTGCCCAATAATAAATTGTGTTAGGATAAACTAGTTATTTCTGAAACATTCGCTGGCAAAACTTACTGGTCCTGGGACAAACTGCAACATCCTATGTCTCTTAACATGTTCTAGTTTATAGAACATCTTACAGCCCTTAGTATGTTCTAGTGAAGCCTAGGAAATTCGCGTTTATCCGGAATTCGGGTTTGACAAGTAACATAGGTAAACATACTGATTCACTAGCCCCCCCACCTCCATTTCGCAGTCATATCTTGCAGATATGTAGATTTCCCAATACTTATAAGGGAACCTATTAGTAAAAGTAGCAGGTCAACATTTTTGCAGTAAGATGGAGTCAGCTATTGTTAACTTCTTCCCTCTTCTGCTTTACGACCAGCTGACTTACCTAGTTTGTAAATTACAGGACTGGAATTTAATTATTGACTGAGTTCTTGTATGATCTAAAATGTTGTTTTTTATACGTAAGAAAAAAATATAAAACATGAAAATTGTTCTGACAAGGAAACTTCCGGTGCTTATTATCTCAAAATTTGAACTAAACTTCGATAAATGAAAAGAGCACGCTAGAAATCTTCCATAAACAAGTTTTCAACCATAGATTTCAGTTGCTGGAGTGCCTTTGAGGGACGTCAAAATCCTCAAAAATCGACTAAAATTCGAATTTTTCACCATACCCGCGTCAGATGAAAAATAACCAACCAAATATCAAGGCCTTATATACTTCGTAAGATATAAAAAACACACGCTTCGAACACGTGTTCTCAAAACATTAAATTCATTTACACAAAACTGTACACAACGAAGTGGATTTACCCTCGCCCTTTGAACCATTATCTTCTCTCCATAACCACATCTTTATTTGTACGTAGACGACGAATCGCCAAAAAAAAAAGAAAAAAAAACACGAATAAGCGAAATAAACTACGTATAGTGTAGCTAGCTAGCTAGCTGCAGCTATCTACTCCTAGAGCTATACGCTCGTATACGAGCATACGCGACGATCATCCGAACCCCTCTTTCGATGACGGTTCGAGCAGCGACTTTATTGCTGTCAGGAGTTTTTCCGCAGGATCAAAGTATAGTATCCTATCGTCGATTCGTTGGCGTTCTTTTCGTCGTTTTAAAGTTTACTCGACGCCATTGGGTCGGTTGGCTTTTTGGCGAGGCGAAGGGACTATAATAAATAGAAAGGGATTTGGCGGAATGAAGCTATCTTTAGCGCAAATAGTGGGCGCCATTCCGGCTTAATGTCGCTTAAGGTCTAACTTTTATTACGTTCTACTATAAAAGATATAAGAAAAAAGAGAAGGCGAAACAACTCTACGTTCACTCCTCCTTATACCTACCCCCCTTCCTGTTTTTTCACCGTGCAAACTTAACTCCACAATGAAAAGTAGAAAAAGAATTATGTAACAGAGAAAAATTCAACGTTAAACTTTTATCAGAGGGTTAATACTTTTCCCCTATTTAAAAAATTTTCATCTTTTTCTTTCTCTTTCGTTTTTACCCCCCCCCCTCTCTTTATCTTCACTTTTTTTTTTACATTTCTCTTTTTATATAGCCTGCTACATGTAGGTAGGTTAGGTACCTACTACTTACTGTACCTTTTCTTTTACGTTTACGTTGTCGTAGTCGTCGTCACCATCATCATCATCATCATCACCATCATCGTTCGTGCGTCAACGAAATAATGGTTTAAATAAGCTTATTATTAAATATATATGCATACGACGTAACGTAAAGCATCTATATTATTTTTAAATGACGATCGTATATGTGCTTTTTATACCTTTCGTA
Source organism: Ferrisia virgata (assembly GCA_900060175.1). Taxonomy (NCBI): domain Eukaryota; kingdom Metazoa; phylum Arthropoda; class Insecta; order Hemiptera; family Pseudococcidae; genus Ferrisia; species Ferrisia virgata. The sequence goes on from FIZR01016659.1 coordinate 28,632, forward strand.
TTCGCACATATCATCTACCTATGTAATCCTCTCGCATTTACATCAACTTTATATCATAGCACTTCTTATTAACTTCCGTTTCACCACTTCATATAAAAATGTTAAATATTATTTTAAATATATAACAAAAAAATTCTTCCTCCTCCCTTTTTTTTTTTTGCAGATGAGCTCTTTAAACCATTTTTCAAACACATAAATATTTAAGGAAAATAGCATAATTTCTACGTGCATTATCTAACGTGTGATTTTTTTCTATTTTGCTTTCAGGTTACATGAAACCAGAAGATAAAGATATAAATTTACTGCATATGATACCGAATAACGTAGTCGCCAGACCTCTGGAGATGTCTAACAATATCATAATGCAGAGTCGTCTACACGGAATGGCCACTTTATCCAATACCATGATGAATCCTATCGATAGACTTTATTCGATGAACGATACGTACTTTCGAGCCGAAGAACCGTCGGTAATGGATTGACCAACTTCTCACATACCCTCATGTTCGTTCTATTCATCCAAAAAAACAAAAACAATCTCATGCTACGCCGGAGTAAACTAGACCGACTACTGAGGTTTAAGAATATGCCAATGCCCCGCACCCTTTCTCTGTTTTCTCTTCCTCTCGTACCCGCCCAAAATGTACGACGAAACCATTTTGTTAGAATTTTATATCTTAAATATAATGTTTTAATTATGTGTTTCATTGTGTTCGCGTAGAAATTATTTTCATCCGATAGAGAAATTTTTCAACCGATTTCGAATAAAGAAGTCTTAAATTTTACCTGTTTTCAGACGGTCGTCAATAATTAGGTCAATGTTGAGTATCCACTAATCTGTAGCTAATGGTTTGATAAAAAATTTCTAGTAAAATGATTACGATTAGAACTCAAACACATGGTTTGATTTTTTTTGGGGGGGATAAAATATTATTCATTTCGGGGAAATTGGGATAAAGTCATTCGTCGAATTTTATGTTTTAACTTTCGATCAAGTTAATCAAAACCAAGTATCATTACTTTAACATTCATAAAATTTATGAGTATTGAATTTGGATGCAATATATAGGTACTTAGGTAAATACCTATTGCATATTTTTTGCTATGCTATTACGGTCTATCGACCTACGGCGGATGAGAGGGGGAGGGAGGTTGAGGTCTATTTAGGCCATGTAACATATGTACTTATTGGTTTTTATTTTTTTGTTACCTAGTTTTTTTTCTTCAGAAACTAAAAATAATGTACTCACCTCAATACTGACCAAAATTGATCAAATTTGGCGGATAGGCTTCGACTGGTGGCGGATTTAATATTCTAGAAAGGGTATGACCTCAGGTTGAAATTCACTTGTGTTCAAATTTGGGGGAGGGGGTGCTGAGGGGCTAAATTTGCAAAAATTGTTCCTTTTTGAGTCAATCGATAGGCAATCCAAAGTTGTATAACATATACAAAAATAAGCCTTCTAAGTCAATTAGAACGGGAGATACGTGGGTTTCCTCCCTTTTTGACCTAAAAAAAACCTATTCCCCCATCTCCTCTCCAAATTAAACTGGGAAGTTTAAATTTGGTGTACAGAATGAATGTGTCTTCGGTAGAGGAGGTTCGATTTTTCGGGCTCATTGCACGCCTTCGCAGCTACAAAAATGTAGTTTTTTGGTCGGTTTTCATAATTTTTTGGGTTCGTTCCTGGTATAATTCCCCTTCAAATTCAGCTGAAAGGTTGAAATATGGGAAAAAAGGCTTGGTATAGGTTCTAGATGTGTTTTCCGGCGATGTCGAGTTTTTAGTCCCATTGCACCCCTCCTGCCCTACCATTTCCATTGATCAGAGAAGCGATGTTTTTTTTTCAATTCACATAATTATAATATTTCAGGGAAATCAGCCTTACAGCATCGTTTTTAGCCTGATTTTCAATGTTATATTGTCAATGAAAACGACGCATTAACCAACGGAAAATGAGGGGGGGGATATCAACAAAATCCGTTCTGCAGTCGTAAAAGATCATTAATACGATTTTTAGCATTGTGAGATATTTACTCTTATTTCATTGTTTTCCCTAATATTAAAATCATTTACTCCGCTTGATACCGACCAAAATCGCTCCAATGTGGCCAATCGGCTCAGTTTGACGACGGATTAGATATGTATGAGTGGAGATGAATTTAGGTCAAAATTCAGCCATATCCCAATTTGAGGGAGGAGGTGCTGAGGGGTCTAAAACGCAAATTTCCCCTTTTTAAGCTAATTGATAGAGAATCCAAAGTTGTACAACGTACCTAAAAATTAACCTAAGTCAATTAGAAGGGAAGGTATGAGGGTTCTCCCCCTTTTCGACCTTGAAAAAGGGCTGTTCCTCTCTTATCACCCCACCAAATTTAGCTAGAAAGCTGAAATTTGGTGTGTACATTCAGCAAGGACCCTGGTTGTGCGTTTTGGGGGTCTGAACTTTTCAGTCCCATTTCACCCACTCACACAGCCTCAAAAACGTGGTTATTTGGTCAGGTTTTCTCATTTTTCGAGTTTTTTGAGTTTGTCCCTCGCATAACTCCCTTCCAAATTGAGCTAGGAACCTGAAATTAGGTATGTACATTTAGTAGGGGCCTTAGATGTGCCTCTTGGTGGTCTCGAATTTTTAATCCCATTGGACCTTTCCTACACGTAACGCTGATTAGGAAAAAATGATTAAAAAGCGATGCTTTTTTTTTACTAAGTGCACACGTGAAAAAAAAATTCTTTTTAATTTTCAACCTTGAAATACGTATTTCAAAGATATAGGAAACTTGACAAAAAAAACGAATTGGGAACACCAATACCCCTTATATCTACCCTTTAACATAGGTATTTGAAGAATTTCTTACCTGGTACATAGTGATTTTTTGTATTTGGGACATAGCTGACTGAGACTGTTTCATACTGAAAACACGAAAATAAAAATTTTCAAAATTAAATCACACGAACCGAAAGCATTACATAATAAATGAAATATTTTCTAGAAAAAAAAAATTAATGATGAATATAAGAGCATAAGTTCATCTCGGATAATTTTACTTCTATATTGTGGAAAACGAAATACCCTGAGGTAGAATGAAAATAGCGTCTTGATGAATGTTTTAAAAAAAAATGCAAATTAATGAACAGGTAAGTTGACCAAATCAATGTCACTTGATAAAAAGATCGTGTGTTTTTCTTTTAGATTTTCTGAAAAAGGGTCATTGGACAATTTAATTTTAAACAGAGATAAATTTTCATTGAATATAAATCTTATAGCAATAAAAATGTCAAGAAATTAAGGCAAAGAAAAATATCTCATTACCGAGCTGAAAAGGTAGAAGCGCAATAATATTATGCGAAGCTTAATATGCTAATATTATGTGACCTCAGAAAAATATCGAAATTATTCTTTAAAATAATAATATTTTCCCAAGTACAAAAAGACGAGTATTTCAAGTAGAATGGAAGAAGGGTAGTAAATGAATAATTGAGTAATTTTATTTCTTTTTTTCTAACTCAAAGGAGAAAAAAGTTGGTACACATAAAATTGAAAACACTGATTTATTGAACAATTTTTGAAACCAAATGAGTAAAAAATGAAAATTTTTTCAAAGTCGAGTTGGCTAACTTTTTTTTCCTCGTAATTACATAACCAAATTTTCGTGGTAGCAACATTACACTCGTGTTCCATTTTTTGACTTTGGCAATTCGCGAACAATTTTAATTCAAGTTAACATTTTCAAAGATATATCGAATCGTACGTTTTTTTCATAGGCTTATATACTCTATGCCCCAGTCTCCTTTTTGCTATCTTATTACATCATCGATGGCCGTGAGATAGATTACATTGCATCGTATCGAATAATCATTACTTTATCGATACCTCTTACTGATGTGAGTACAGATGTCAGCTTTTAGTTGAAATTTTCTCAATCTTTAATGCTTTGAATCAATTTTTTTAACAGTTTAATTAATTCAGACCGCTCAGTGTTTCATTTCAAAAACATAAGACTTCAAATAAATTTGGCACAAAACTATTTTCATACTTTTTCATATTTATTAAAAATTGTCAAAATATCACAAAAATTCTTTCGAGCGTCCGTCCAAGGGAATAAGAGCAATATAGATTTTTCCCCAACATTTTTTAATCGTGAAGAAAAACCCTTGGTGTTGGTTTTTTTTTCACATGCTCTCAAAGAGGATGAATTTTCATGATGAGGGGATCATACGCGGATTTAGCAAAGATGTTGAATTAGTCCCCTCTCACCCACCTGAAAGTTTTCCTGTGTATAATAAATGTTTAATACATGACTAAAAATTTTTTGAAACCGGTTGAATTAAAAAAAATTGCTCAGAACGTTATGAAAATTGATAAAAATATTGAAATTTTAGTCCCCTTTTTTTTCTCGCGAAACCTGCAAAATTGGAGGTAAAACTTCGAGGAATACACCTTTTTTTCCATTAAAAATCCATTTTTTTTTAAATTTCGCCCTCGCTTTGTTGCGACATTCATACATTTCCATTTCACACCAAAAATTGAGTTTCTAACCCCCCCCCCCCCCCCCCAACACAATTAATGACTCCAAATATAAATATTTATTGTATTATTTTTTTTTGTTTCTTTACATTAGCTGTAGTTGATAGCCTCTGCTCCCCTCAAAGTGACATTTGGCGCAGAAAATATTTTTAGGGCAATCAGCATTAGTATTTAAATCAATGAAACACCATTTTGAACACTTTTTGTACTATCAATACCAGCAAGTAGCTTAAAAAAGTTATCAACTATTGGTAAGTAGCCTTAGGTTGATTTGAAATTTTTTCTAGCGGCAGGTGATTTAGATGAGAGGGGGTGGGGGGGGGGGGTTAACAA
>FIZR01016670.1:0-33110 GCA_900060175.1 Ferrisia virgata
CCCATCTCCGTACATCACCTCCTCTTTGAATGCTCGAACCACAATCAAACTCGTAGCTACCTTAAATTCCAAACAAGCAACTCACACATAACCGATGATGAAGACGAAATTAACAAATTCCTTTCCTTCATCTCCAAAATTAAACTAAACAATCAAATCTAGCAATCGACACTGGGCATAACAATCCTGGCAATTATACACGCCCAGTACAATAAAAAAGTAAAAAAAAAAAAAATCCTTTTCGGAATAGGGCATTGTCCATTTAAAAGTTTGAAGGGACATATCCTCCGCTTAGTACATCCCTACCGGATTCCGGGGAATTCTTCACAACTGCACTTAAAGCTGTAAAGGGGCATATATCATAGTAAGGATTGTCCAACTTCAAATAGGTTTTCACTGAGATAATGTGAACTTTTGTGAACTAATTCTGAGTACTTATCAATACGTATTTCAAAAGCAAGTTTTTCAACTTCGCTAAACTAAACGTGAGTTGATTTATCTTGTGAGTTGTGAGGGTTTCGCGTTTACAAAGCCATCACCTCCGCTCCTGGTGCGGTACCCTCGTGCAAGATTACCTCTGACAAGCTTATAGCGGATAATTCCGACGAGAATCGCGCAACATTCGAATACCCTTTACCAGAACAGCCACTTTTGCAACCTTCACAATACACGCTGGCACCGTCCTACGAAATATATATTACCCAAAATTATTCGTTTTATTGGCATTATTTCGACATTTCAAATCTATCCAAATTCACTTCATGTATTATCACAACAACAATACATTCTACATATTGCACATCCTTCTTACTAACTAAAAACAGCCACCTGTGAATTGGCCACGACCTCTTTTTATCTGTTATTGTTGCGCCACGCGCTTACGAACACCCCCATAATATATCCCAATAGCCTATATATCTCTTTCCGTGTACTCCACATATACCACACCGCGTAGTAGGTATATAGACACCAAGGATTATGACAGGGTGACAACGAGGGGTTGGTGGAGGGGGCGGGGGCGACGCTATGCGTCGTTACGCGTATCTCTCTCTCTATCTCTCTCTTTCTCTCTCTCGTCTCTCTTACTCACTTTATATTATACACATTCGTTAGCACACCAGCGCTTAGCAACCCCTCATAAATCACCCACATCCGACCATCGCTTCACCGCCTTCTTATCCGCGTTTATTACGAGACCGCATTGAAACGCCGCCGCCGGTTGAATTTTCCGCGGGGGTGGTAAACGTCGGCTCAGGCAGAATTTGAAACCGTAGTCACCTTCGTGGTGGTGCGGCGACGCTTCTACCCGAACACATCAACACACATGGCGAAATAATACAAACGTTTCGAGGCATCGTCGTACCGCCAAAAAACCGGAAGGAAGGAAATCAACCCGACACTATATAGGTATATAGGGTTTTGTTGAATGAGAATAAACCCAGACGAAGAGGGTCTCACATGCAAAATCATACTTTCTTTAAACGCTCATTTCGTTTATATCTATAATAGATAGGGTATGCATCCATTTCAAACCAGTGCCACTTTGGGTAGCCAGCAATTGCGTTAAGTAGCGCACAACATTGATAAAGAGTCATTCCAAATCAGATTGTCCGCATTTTCACTTTGTGGTTAGGAATTTTTTCCAAATTTTTCATAATAGAAGACTACGCAGAAAAAACACTAAAGACGAAAACCAGAGCTCTCTAGCTAATTTGTAAAAGAAGATATAAGCATTTGAACCTTTGACATGAGCCTAAAAATTGTAAATTTTATCGTAGGAGATTTGAATTTTTTTTCAGATGATGGAGCAGTTGAAGTAATTTTTAATAATAATTTAGAAATCTGCGTTGCCATTTTTTCAAGTATCAAAAATTAGCTGTAAATACTAAAAGTCGATGTTTTTCTATAAAGTTCGCGTCCAAAAATTATGAAAAAAAAATGTATATTTCCACATCTTTTTACGCTCCTTAACATATCCAAAAATAAATTTCAATGTTCCATAGAAAACGCAATTTTTCGTTTTCAACGTTGAAAATCAGTGAAATAGCGTATATTTGACTGGCACAAGTAGATACAAGCTGAAATAATTTTTATTGCTGTACAAGATACCCACATGAATGCATTAAATACACTAACATGCAATTTAACGTAGTAATTCTGCACAAAATAGAAAGAAAAAAATTGTTCTTATAACCTCACTTTTTCAAACTTGCTAAAAAAAAAATCATGAGGCTCCCCAAAAGGCACATACAGGTCCCCTACTAAATATACATACCTAATTTCAACTTCCCAGCTCAATTTAGAGGGGAGTTATGCAAGGAACAAAATCAATAAATAAAAAAAAACAACCAAACAACCACTTTTTTGGGCCTGTGAAGGGGTGAAATGAGGTTGAAAAGTCGAGACCTCCCAAAAGGCACATCTAGGACATCCCTTAAATGTACATACTTAATTTCAAGTTCCTAGCAGCTCAATTCGGAGGGGAGTTATGTGAGGAACAAACTCAAAAAACTCAAAAAATGAGAAAAGCTGATCAAAAAACCACTTTTTTGAGGATGTGAGGAGGTGCAATGGAGCTAAAAAGTCGGAACCCTCAAAAAGCACATCTAGAACGCCAAGTAAATGTACACATCAAATTTCAATTTCCTAGCTCAATTTGGTGGGGCGATAAGGAAGGGACAGCCCTTTTTCAGGGTCAAAGGAGGGGGGAACACCAATATGTCCCCTTCTAATTGACTGAGGAGTTTGATTTTTGGATATGTTATACATCTTTTGGTTCTGTATCAATTGGCCAAAAAAAGGGGCAATTTTTGCGTTTTTGGTCCCTCATCACCCTCCCCCCCTTCAAAAATAGGGCAAAACTGAATTTTGACACAAGGTCATCCACACCAGATATATCTAATCCGCCGTCAAATCGAGCCAATTGACCGAATTGGAGCGATTTTAGTCGGTACTGAGCGGAGTAAACAATTTTAATGTTCAGGAAAAAAAATTAAAATAAATATCTGACATGGCTAAAAATTGTCTTAATAGTCTTCTAGAACCCCAAAATAGATTTCGTTGATATCCCCTCCTCACCTTCCAGGATTGTTCGATAGACTGCGATAGACTGTAATAGCCTGGTTTTCATCGACAATATGACATAAAAAAATCAGACTAAAAATTTGGCTAGTTTGATAATAAAGTAGCCAGCCTTTCTAATTTGGTGATAAAGAATCATCACAGTCGTTGCTCATGCAAAAAAAAAATAAAAATTTAAATTATTTGGTTTCGATTACGACAATTTTTTCGTTATGAAGGTATAAAAACAATTTTTTTTTTTGATGCTGCGTAGATTTACTAAATTAAACCACATGTTGCGGTATTTTATGCATTTATGAGGCAATTTTGAATAACAAAAAAAATTACAATTCTGCGAAAAAAATGTCATCTATAATATTTCCTTTAAATAACGCTAATTTGACTGGATTACCATGAATTACAGAAATTTAAAAACAACTCACTTATACACAAACATCATTTTGAAATATAAATAATACGGGTACAGGCACTCACCTAAAACAAACAAACAAAAAATAAATTATCGATTAGATTTAGCCGATCATTTCTGATATTGTAGCGGCGGAAAGATTAGCATCAAAATTGCTAGCGAAGTAAAAATAAGAAATTCTTTGGTAAAGCTAAATGAATTGCGAATCCGCACTTTACATCTTGGATATGTAACGCCGAACATTTTTCTCACCGAAAAAAAAATCATTTTCTCAGCTCGATACGAACCAATACCTTCTCCTGCTCTATTCTAAATAATGTGCTTAATTTTACAAATCGTAAGCGTATTCATGCTGTTGCTAAAAGGGTAGTTATTGAGGATCCGAGTCCAATGATGAATAATGAGCAGCCTGCTGATAATGTTAGCAACTTTCAATCACAGATATTAGATAATTTAGTCTCTCTAATAATGCTGAAGGAAATATCCACTTGAACGTCTTTGTTCTTAACAAAGGCTGAAAGATGGCAGGGGAGATACAGATATTAGAATTGAAAGGTGACCAAAAAAAATCCATAATTTATCATAAAGACCTATAAATAAAGCAGCCTTACACGACCAGAAAAAAATCATGGGATTGTTAAATTTATGGGCAAACCATTTGTCTCAAATCCACTCACATTTAACATCACGTAACGAACCAATCAGCCATCGTCGAAATCTTTCCTTTCATCATTCCACATCACTTTTCCACATCCTTATCAGTGGCATCGCAAATCAAAGAAATCTCAAGTTAATATCGCGTAAACGTCACATTAACTGCTATTTGCAACTACGTAGACGATAAATTTCGCCAACACGTGCGTTTCACGTGATAAAATAAAAAAGAGGATGGCATGTGCTGCCGGAAAAAGTACGTATCTCTACAACAAGTACCTGCGTAAAACGGCCGAATAAAACATACGAAAGCGAAGAGCGAGAGTGAAGAAAAGAGAAAACTTGGCATTTCGACGACAACGAAACAAAGTACAGCAAAGAACGTAAAAAATTACCGTCGACTTCATGCTTTTTTATTTCACCTCCCTTTCTATCTAGCTCTCTCTATCCCTCTCTTTCTCTTTCTACCTCGATCCGAGCCAGCGAACAAGAGCGCGGTATCCGCCGATATGAAGAGCTGGGCTGAAAACAGCGATTTATGTTCCGTTGTTTAGAAAATGATGCAAATTTGGCAGTAATGATGGCCGTGCTTGTGTAAATTTTGGCAATGAAACGCAACGAACACGACCACTACGACGAACACGACCACGACCAAATACACACACCACCACCATACACGCATGCAATACGTAATTCACGTTGATTAACACCCCCCCCCTCCCCAGCGCAATCGTCTATTTCATTTCCCGCCAGAACAGTATCGCAGTCTAGCACAAGATGATACATAGAACAGAAAAATACGCAGCCTCCGCATAGCACGTCTCGTCTAGCTGATGATGATGATGATTCCATTACGTAATATCTACGTATATTTACGTACATATGCCTAAACGACGATGCACAATATGTCTACGAATACTACGCGATGCAGGACAGTCCGCATGGACGGACGCAGACGGGTCGCGTGCTCGAAATATTTTAGATCGACGTCGACGCGACGATGATATAACTTCACGATCTTGGACCATGTGATAATGCAGATGTCCAATTTGACGGAAACATTCGCCGTTCGTCGAGAAAGCTTGCTCAACCCTGCACTGCCAGGCCAACGTACAGAAATTTTTTTTACATATTTTTCGCACGCTCTAAACTAAATCTATTTCCCCCTCCTTCCCTCAGAAACAAGGGCTAAGCAAGCATAAATAAAATCACGAAGTATTTTGACATCCATCATAGAAATTCCAATGGTAGGAATCACATTTAGCTAATCAACTTACGAGAATATTTCGGCTCTGAATGGAAACGTGATTCTGAGAGCCATCGATTTGTTACAGAAAGCTTGTAAAAATTATTAGATCAAACACGAAGAGTTCAACAAAACAACATCAGAGGTGAATTCAGAAAACAAAAAAACCGCCACGGCGAGTCAAAGCCGCTGGTGTGACTCGTTTATACATAAGATTACAAGACGGAATCAGTACCACATAACTGCAGGCTATCTCAGACATTTTGCAATATCACGCCGTATGAATTGAGGTCGCCTCAGAAACCCCTCTTTTCAAGAGACCTCGAATCATCGAACTTGTCATATCTAGTATTAGTGCAGCAGAAAAACGTGAAAAAGAAGTAAACCCGGAGAAAATGGTTAGGGAAGGTTTTTCCGGCTCATTACATTATCCGAAATCCTAAAAAATCCTGCAATTCGATTTCCTCTTTTTAAATGCTTTTCGTGGGGCACTACCCCCCCCCCCCGTGACCCTAATGACATGGTTATAAAATTACAAATGATGCATCAACGAGTATTGAAATTTCACGCTGATTACAAATATTCTACTTAAAATACCGACACTTCTTCTTAACCCCTAATTTTTGGGGTTCAAAGTCTAAAAAACTGTTATTTTCCAAAGAACATGCATAGTTAAAAAAGGCGAATCAGCCCATAGGTGCAATTTTCAAACCATCCGATGCAAGTTGGTCTCGGAGGTATGAAAAGTCACCGGTGAAAATATTGGACCCCTATTTCTTACTGGCCCCTCTTATAGCCTAGCATATGCACTTATATTCATCACCTACCGTGCTCAACTAAATTATTAGTATTTTATATGAAGGGTCAGTAATGAAGTAGGGGGCTTAAAATTTTACCAGCGACTTTTCAAGCCTTTGGGACCAACTTGCACTGGATATAATGTGAACATCCTAGTCGGAGGTCCATTCATCGTTCTTAACAGGTCATGCTCTTGGGAAAATAACAGTTTTTCAGACTTTAGACCCCAAAAATCAGGGGTTCATAAGAAGTGTAGCTACTGCACTACATGTCTAGCAGGTAAACTCCATCGATCCCCGAGAAACGTTTGTTTGTAGCTTCTGGAAAAAACTCATCACCGAAATATGTGAATTTCAAGCTCACCTCATAAGCATAAAATCAAGGAGGCCACTGAGAAAAACGCTTTAAAACTTGCCAACGAAGCCGAAAAAGCTGCAAATGAATCCGATAAAGGCGCAAAAAAACTCACCCCGTCACTGGGTAATCTAAAAAATGCAGCATACTTAAGAAGCAAGATACTCAATCGAAATCGAATTATGTAAAAGTCCCCTGCTGTTCTGACGTAGCGGTTAAAAAGAATAAGCGGACGAAATTTGCACCAATTTGTCTGAAATTTTAAGAATAACCTTTTTTGTTTTTTTCGACAGCTTGAGGATAGTAATTATTTCGATGGATAATTGACCCAAAGGCGAATAGCAAATCATCAATTTCTACTACTTTTTAATTCAAAAATAAGAGTTTGCTTTTAAAAGTTTCAATATTTACGTGGCATAACAAATGATTTCAAAGATGATGATCTTTTTTCCCTAATTTTTTGATGAACAGCTGTAAATATTTCATATAAATTTATTAAATTTCTTTTCGCAATTTTATATCCCCCTCAGCACGTTCCTTTCATTCTTTTCGCAGCATTCTCAATGTTTATGCTGTTCACTTTACAGAGAGACACCTTTGTTCACATCTCTTGATTTTATCAATGGGGCACTGCAACGCTGACCATTTCAAATGTAGGCTGAAATTAATAAACGTTAATCTCCCACACATCCAGATCACACATCTTTTCATAACGGCAGAGAGTTTTGTTGAAACTAAAAATTTCAGTCAATATAATACAACAAAAGTTGATGCAGAAGTTGAAAAATGTTGCATTGGTTGATACTCAGTCAATATAGCAAGGGGTAATGCAACAATCTAGTAGACCAGGATTAAAAATCTGCTCATCCAAAAGGGCAGTAATACTGTAACTGGCACTGAAAGCACGTTCCGCTTGCCACAAATATGTATTCGAGCTTAGAAAAACAAATATACCATCACAAAACCTTCAATAAACGTGGGTGATACATGAAAAATCTTGTCAAGAGATTAACATTGAAAACTATGAATATAGAAACGTTTATATGTATTCAAATATGATTATTCATTTGGAATATGACCATTCCGGGACTGTATATATTGAATCTTCGACTTTCTCATACAAACCTGAATTCAACGTTTAAAATGATGGAATAAAAAAGAATATGGATGCACACCCTTAGTGTGTGTGGTGGTGGTGTACACTGATTTCGTGATGTTCTTTTCATTCACAATCCATGCCAATGTGTATTTTTATTTTTAAATTTTTCAACAAAATTTTCATGTAGAAAAATTAAAAAAAAAAAAAAGGTTTATTTGGATTTATTTTAAAGAATGTTGCTATCTGGAATTGAACCCAGCGCCAATGGCGAAGTAGAGGATCGAATGCTTTTTCAACTGCTGCTGCTCATTCAAAATGTATCAAATTTTCAATTTTTTTCTTCAACTCTAGTCTTTAACACACCTTAATAATTTCACTGGAAATTGAGAAGTAACATCAGATTGACAAAAAAATTCCCTGGAATTTTTGGTATAAATAAATTTCGACTTTTCTAGTATTTCCCCCTCCCTCCTCTCCATTTTTCAATTGATTTCTATTAGGTGCCTTAGAAGGTTCCCAGGTCTGAGGCATACTCTCTGTCATTCGAACAATTTCAAACTTTGTTACAGACTTTTACAAGTTCTCTTTGCACCACACAGAAGAAAAGTCCAAGATGGACCCTTGCTAAAGTACAAGATTTATACCATAATCAAGGCAGAAATTACTGGATTAAAAATATAAATAAAATATTCATTGATTCTTTGTTTAAAAAAATTTCTTCACTAATTACAACTACATATACACAATCAATATGTACCTATGCTACCTACACAGTTAGTACTTAGCTACAAAGCGATACAATACGTATAGGTTATCTTTATACGCAAGCACCAACACAAACGCTTCAAGTGTCATTTCGATACAAAATAAGTATACGTGTGAAGATGGGATGAAGTGCGAAGCTTGCAGTGTAGGTAAGCAGCAAGGTACATAGATAGCTACATACGTAAACTTTCTTTCTCATTCTCTTTCTGGCTGTTTGCTCTTATAATCGTTTCGACGTCTTTGCTAACAAACACGAAAACGTCATTTAGTTTAAATTTTCCTTTCGTGGAATTATGTTTGCGTATATTGGCATGCCCGGTCGCCCATATGTGTATCTTATAAATGGTGGTAGCGTATAAAGACGTTGGCAAGTTTTCACCTTGATGAGTGAAGAGGAGAAAAGAGGAGAGATACTTAAATGCTTCAACTCGAATTGTACGATAGGTAGGTAAGGGTACCTCTTCGTACACGCATTTACCATCGTACATTCTTCTCAGAATAGGTGCAAATGGTAGAGGAGTAGGTCCAACAACGAAAGAAATACGTCAACAGAGAAATATGAACTGACCTTTAAAATTCAAATTGAGGTTAGTTAAATAATATTTTAAGGAACAGTCGAGATAAAAAGGGGGCATCTTCATGATATCCTGCAAAGAATTTATGTTGCATTTGGTCAGGATGAAGAATAACGAAGTCATTTCAGACGATGATGAAAAAATATTGACCAAGTTTGCCAATTATATATTGAGGCAACCGAATGTGCGAGCAAGTCCTCTACAATTCTCCTGTTGAAAAAATACCTACGAGACATTGCTAGTGGGGGAGGGGGGAGAGGAAGAGACATGAATTTGTATACTGATATCATTTCAGAACGTCACTGTAAAAATTATCAATCTGTTAGATCGCACAGAACACAATCATTTGCCGCAAAAAGTGAATTAAAATATCTCAAATAGTTTTTGTTTAGGGAACATTTCCCTCTGACACGTTTGAAAATGGCTCACCCTCCATCACTAAAATTTTTTTCGGCTCAGATAACTACACGTCAATAAAGAGAAGAACACGAGCTTTCGACAGAGCCCAAGACGGAAAAAATTTGTTCAAAAATAATTGAACAACCGCGATTTGAAAATGATGGTAGAGTTGTAAAAATCTTAACAGAGAAACTGTCGTGTCCAGAAAAGTTTATTTTTCTTCGATTTTTAACAATAAATCGTTATGAATTATGAACTATATCAAACAAATTGATCATTTTCTGTTTCTGGCTGCTTCTCAAAATACTTTCCGGCATTCTGAATACACTTCTTCATCTATTTTTGCCATTTAGGTAACAGTTATTTGGAACCCTGAACCATATTGAACTGATTATGCTACCTAAGTATCATTCTTTCTGCAATTCACATCCTTCCCATACGTCATCTTCATTCCCTTCACAGTCTAGACCTCCAATAAACCACGCTCCACGTAATATCTTATCACCCAATATTGTTTCGTTTTGACATCTGATATGAGCTACAACCTTATGTAATTGTCAAGCCGTTCACACGAACGGTTCGGCCACACGAGCATCGCAGACAGTTGTTATGGGACAGCATTTGTATATTGTGATATTAGATTTCCAAGTTTTATTGCTCATTAATAATAAATTACTAATGAATAGTTCAATATTTCACCACAAGGATTGCTGTAGTGCAGTGATCGGATTGGTTGACAAATCAACTTCGGAATTGCGATTATCTGTTTTCGCTTAAGATGAGCCGATGATACACGAATGAAGAACAAAGAGAATTCCTCATTTCCGTAATTAAAAAAAAATACGTTTACACTATCGCGATCCTAGCGGTTTTATTTGAAAGTATTTTATTATTAATGTATCATTTATTATCGTAGCAGTTCACAATTTTAAATAATTCATTATTTCACTTTCCCAACATAGGCTCGTACGTTACACGTTCATTTGAATTTCAGGAGCCCCCTCAAACTATCGAGATAGGCAAATTTTATGTATAACTAAATTTACTACCTTCAAAATCACTATTTCAGCAAACTTTTTTTTCATTCAAATTTTACAAATTTTAATTTTGAATGGTGGATTTGATAAGAGACAACTTTATCGGCAAATTTCGCTATTTACAAAATTTGCCTATTTCAACCATTTGAAGGGGCTCCTGAAATTTGAATGAACGATACCTCTTCAATAATCAAAATAAGCAAAAAATGTACAGGACAAAATTTGTACGAAAATTTTCTATCCCCAAGGTGTGCCACTTAGACTGATCATATGAACGAAATTTTGAAACTGCCCATTCACCAAACTTTTGGACGCTGATACCCCTCCCCCTTCAATTAAGGAAAAAAAGAACGTAATACGTAGTACGTTCTACTCACGGCGGTTCAAGGTTTACGTGGATATTACACCAGTGTAACTTTTCCACGATGCATAGGGTGACATGGAGAGGAGATGGAGGTATTCAAACTGACAACTATTCTTGAACACAAGTCGGAAAATTTTACTTCTTGAAAACAATCCTTTGAACATGACATCAGACAATGTTGCGTTAATGAAGCATAGTGATTACAATCCTGCACTGAGCAGAAAATTTTTTACACTCGCTTAAAAGGTTCTCGCAATTGGATTCATACTACTTTTTTAGAAAAGGAACACCAGCAAGTATAGATTTATCAAATAATAAGTACGAGTATGTACCAATGTTCCATTAAAACTGCCCTGAATTAGTACTAGAAAAAGAAAAACGCTGAGATATGATGCTGTTACAGTTAAAACAATTTTTTCGGCCAAATATTACCATCATAGAGCTTTTCCTTCTTTGGGTTTCTCTTTCTATCAGGCTTCAAATAAAATTCGACCCTCAAAGAGGCGAGATTAACAAACACACACACACACACACACATATATATAAAGCATCTATCTGCACACGTCGTTTACTCCCTACCAAACAGACCAAATAGCTGGCATCTCATTAGAACACACTGCATACATAATTGATATCGTACCAGCATTCAACAATTCGAAACTACTCTTTAGCTCAAGAAAGAAAGACAGAGAAAAGATCTAACCCACACATCAGACATGAATATCGTAGCACGTTGCTCTTACAAAGTGAAAGTACCTATTTACACGTATGTGCCACATAACTATATACTTATACGTAGGTCTAGGTACTTATTCGCGATGCAAAAAAAAAAAAAAATTAATACGAAACCAACAAAACAAAACGAACGTACAAACGAAACAACACCTATTAGCAATATCGCTTCGCTGTTGCGTAATTCAATCGAAGATGATCCGTTGCCATTCGCCACCTCTGCACTTTTAACGACGACGATGACTGGAAAACCAGACGCGAGAGAGTCGGATTATAACGGCGCATAGCATCCCACCGTGATCAACTGATGAGAATACGACTAGGTCTAGGTGTAGGTACATTCATATTTGCAGCATCTTTCTTTGTAAGTACCTGGGCTATTCGTTGCGCCACGCACCAGGATATAGATACAGTGCCATCAGGAGGTAAATACATTAGTGCCAATTTTGACGATACCGTAGATTTTACAGGTGTAATGATCCGGGTGATATATAGGAATAAATAGGTTATGTGGAATTGACTCCACCATCAAGCTGCGATTGACCCTCGAGGTATAGGATTTTTCGAACGTAATAATTTCAATTCGAAATCAAATCCAACGCGTGAAAAATTTTCAGATTATAAATCAGGAAGAAATGTATCCTGTATGCTTCGTTCTCTTCGGGTAAATTGTGCGATTTTTTTTTCGAATTTGAAACAATTATATTCCATGCCTCCCCCTCTACAATAACTTCAAAATCGAAAACATTTCAAAACTTATAGGAAAATGTATCCATACTAATCCAAGGAATGTATAATTATACTACAATCTAGACAGTCGTAAAGCTTTCAATTGAGTTTTATGTTTGTTGGCTGAAAGTAAAGGTCGAACCACATTCCCAGCTTTAAGATAAAATCCCAAGTTTATTATCATTCTATTAATTCTAAAGATTGATAACAATCCATTGAATTAGCCTTTTTTACATCCACTCCCGTTCATTAAAAATTCACGTATCTCTCTTTCTATTCGTTCTACAAAAAAATTTTTCAAGTAAAACTTTTTCCTTGAAGTATTTCCTATATTTCTGGTTATCACAAAAATTTCATTTGGAGCAACCTTCGCGCCTCAAATTTCAAAAATGTATTCATTGAAACGCTCAGAATCAGGTTATTCTAGTTCATTATAAAAAATATCAAATACAGCATAAAACTAGTAATCAAAAAACGTATTCAAAATAAAATTTTACATCTATCAGGTCAACCGTAACGCTCCCACTACTCATTAACCGGCAACCCCTTCCTCTCCATACCAACGTTCAAAATGAGTGATTCAACCCTGTCTGCAGATTAAAAATTTTTATCATAAAACATGTTGGGGGATCTTTACAAAATAAATGTTTTTAAACGCACGAACCACTTCTAAAAACTACCACTATGTACTGTGTAGACATCACATCTATTTTATGCAAATTTTCGGAATGTATTTTTTTTTTTTTTTTTTT
Source organism: Ferrisia virgata (assembly GCA_900060175.1). Classification (NCBI taxonomy): domain Eukaryota; kingdom Metazoa; phylum Arthropoda; class Insecta; order Hemiptera; family Pseudococcidae; genus Ferrisia; species Ferrisia virgata. Next base: position 12,995 of record FIZR01016670.1, read on the forward strand.
TTCGCCTCAGTACCTAAGTACCAATAACTAATAACTTGGAAAAAAATCAAACAAATGATCAAAAATTCAAAATTTATGTCAAATTATCGTATAAAACGAACATTTGTAAACACCTTCCTTGTACCTGTTGCTTCAGTTTTTACTAACAACTGTTTGTTAATAAACGCACACTCTGGAAAATTGAAGCAAAAGAGGCGACAGCTGGAGTTGGAGAAGAGAAATGGTCCTTGCGCTTAAAAATATTTCTAGAAACCCAAACTTGGTTCCAAGATGAAATTTTTCAATCTGCAGACAGGGTCGAATCACTTATTTTGAACGTTGGTATGGCGTGGAAAGGCCACCAATTGAGGAGTGGGAGGTATTGTGGTCAACATGCTAGATGTGAAATTTCATTCTGAATACTTTCTGTGACAACTAGTTTTGGGATATATTTGATACTTTTTACAACAAACGAGAGTAATTTGATTTTGAGCATATCGATGAATACATTTTTGAAGTTTGAGGCGCAAAGGTTTCTCCGTATGCAATTTTTGTAATACCTAAAAATATAGAGAATCCTTCAAAAAGAAACTTTCGCTAGAAACATTTTTCTGCAGAACCAATAAAAGGGGAAGATAGGTACATTTTTAAGAAGAGAGATCCGCGGGGAGGGGGTGTTGGACGGATCCTCAATAGACGAAGGGCTGGAAAAAACCCACTTCAATTCATTTTTGTCTGAATACATTCTAGATTAAAAATCAGTCGTCAAATTCCTTTTTTACGTTTGGGGTGCGAGGGGAAACTTTTTTTTTTTTGCAGTAATTCGGTATTTTCAACAGTAATAAAAATTAGTACATTTCGTCAAGATGACCCGACATTACAGACTACACAAGACGGGTACTTTCAGCTCGAAAATCAATTCGACTCTCGTATCTCGACATTCTGAGAACCCTATAAAACCGCGAAATAAATTGGTAAAATAAAGGTGCAAAATTCTGTATTTGCGAATAAAATAACGACCAACAAAAAAATTTCCCAAATTCCAATCTGTTGGTTGAATGGAATGAAAGAATACCAAACCGACGTTCAGTTTTACGAGACATTGTACGCAACGAATATAGACCTTGGCGAGAGTGCTAGGATTGTAAAAAATACCAAACAACAAAAAAATTCCCTTCTCCTCCTTCCCTCATCCTCGTCATCAGCATAGCTAACTGTCTCTTCGTAATACTCCTACTCGATTTGAATTTTTCGCATTTGTTTCGTACACATTGTTCTGGCAAAATTCAAGTTAAATCGAATTTTCAAAAAGTTTACGAAAATTTGGAATTCTTACGTATAAGAACGAATAACGAAGATTTACTCACAGAACGAAGGAAAACACAGAGAAAGATTATGTAACGTTCATAAATCTCGATGATGACGTACAAACACACATACACCAGATAACTTGCTAGGTACCTACCTATCCACTAATACCTAGCACAATTTATACGACTGATAAAAACGTTAATTAAAGAAAAGAATAATTACACATTATCTTAATGTACTTATACATATACGTACGTATGAGCGTAGTACTTATGTACGCTTGCACAACCTTCTGAATGGTAGATATTATTTATGACATAATATTACAAAGATTTATAAATCAACTCGTATCTACAAACACATACGTTAAGCTACTCATCTCGAGATAGTAAAAAAAAAAAAAAAAAAAAAAAAAAAAAAACGCACATACACCAACGACAACTATGGCGGCGCCTTGACAATCTCATCAGCACTCCTTATACATGCACAATCGCTCGCAACAATAAAGCTAATAATACGTACCATGGCGAATACACTCGCACTGGAAATCAAATTATGCACGAAAAACACATTATCTCGCAGACGTAAATATTTCTGTGATTTCACAATTCTACGAATATTATAAGCACTAATACTTAACATTGATCGAATCTAATCACTAAAGCTAATACTATAATAACAAATCACAATTAAGTATCGAAATCCTTAAGATACATTTCAAAATGAAAAATTTCTAATAAAAACATTTGATATTTATATTCATCAAAAACTGATTCAAAAGCAATTTTAATAACGACACTATTTCGCTTCGAGAAGTCTGCCAAATTTGAATACTATCGAAGAATATGCAGCCTAAGAAATCGATAAAAATGGTGTTCTGTTACCTATTCCAGATATATCAAATACAATATTTGCCACGACAAATATTTCTTCTGAAAATGAAATGATACGATATTAAAAAAAAAAAAATTTATCATCAGTCTAACATTTCTAGGATGTTTGTATAGCTATGACGAAGTGTTTGATTCCATTGCTGGAATATTTTTTACCAAATTCAGAAAAAAGTGATGGAAAGCTGAATTTTACATTAATTGTCCCTCCACACACGCGAACGCTATCCCAATTAGAAAAGAAAACACATCAAAAAAACTGAGTTTTCGACTGTACCGTCAAAATCAACGGTCTGAATAGAAAACTTTTCAAACACATAATTTTTTACGCAAAATTTCCAACAAGATGCCCTCGTTCAGTTTTTTCTTTCAAAGTTGCATTTAAAGGCTAAAGGCTCAAAATAAGTGGTGGAAGGGGGAGGGGGTGAAAACACAAAAATTACCATGTGACATGAAAAAATCCAGTAGCTATGCATATTTTGGTTCACATAAGCCAAAATGTTACCTTCGGTGAGATAACATCTCACCCAAATTTTCAGTCCCTGATTGGTTTGATTCGACTGTTGAAATATAAAAGCTAAATTTTTGATATCCCCTCCTCTCACCTCCACCAGGTCTTCATCTCCTCCTCTGTCTTAAAATTTCTTCTCCCCAAACACCAGGGTTACTATAAGGCTTGATGGCAAACGATAACTTGAGAATCGCTGGCACTCTCACTGGCAGGATAACAAAACAAACTCAACTCGGGAACTGACTCACGATGGTGTGGGCCATTCTACTTCTTGAAACGTTCCCTACTCCCTCATAAATATATGTGAATATTACCAACGTTAATTTAAGTACGACTAACCACCCTAAATCTACCCATACTGTTATCTAAATTTACCTACATTATGTTTAAATTATAAATCCTCCTTCTCCTTTCTATTGTAATCCCTCTCCCAGCTCTCTAAATTTATGCCAACTAAAACAAAACTATAAATATATTTAAGATTGTTAAAAAAAAATTCAAAAATAAACATTTTTCTTCTCAAAAAACCCACACCTGACACCCCCCCTCCATGATATTGAGATGTTATCATAAGCTCCATTTACATACACGTGTAATTATCTGTAACTGATAAAAAATCTCAACGATTTTTATCAACACCTTTCAGAGATACATCGAATCAAAGTCTATCCATGTACATTTTTATATCGTGGATGGCGGTAAGTATGAGGGGTTGAAAATTTAGATGAGACATTTTCTCACCTAAAGTAACATTTTGGGTTACTTGGAACAAAATAAACACGATTACAAGATTTTTTATTACACACGATCAATTTGGTGTTTCGTAATTTTCAACCTCCGCCACTATTTTTAGCTTTTAAATGCAGCTTTGAAAAAAACTAAACAGGGACATCTTGTAAAAATTTTAGGGCAGAAAATGATTTGTTTCAGAAGTTGTCTTCTCAAGTCGTTAATTTTGACGATATAGTCGAAAACCCCAATTTTCGCTGTGGTTTTTTACCCCTAAGAACCGTGGCGTACAAAACCTATGAGGGTCATATTTATGTTATGTGTATGGGAAGGAAAGGGGGAGAGGGGGAGTCAGCATATACAAAAAATACAGAATTTAGATTTATCATTTTTTTTTTCAGCTTCGACACAAAAATATGCCAAAATAACAAGGCCAATTATACGAATAATATTTTGAAAAAAAAAAAATTTAATAAATAAACCGAACGTAAAATAATTCTAATCAGATTTTACGTCCTAAATTTCGACGAATAAAAGGCGACGTGACGTGACGTGACGTGACGTACCGGTACACTCTGTCCATTATCACTTTTTCGCGTACAAACGCATCGTCGCTTTTTTCGAGCCTTTTCTCCCTTTCACTATACCTGTCTTTCTTTTGCTCGACCAAAAGCCCAGATTTAAGATAAGACTATATCGTATATATACCGTCGAAAAAGTACGAAAAAAAAAAATTCTTCTTTTTTTTCAGCCCAGCCTTCAGCCTGCGTCGCCCATAAAAGTTGCGGTTTCTAATCTTGACGGATTTAATGGTTTTTATCCGGCAAATCTCGACCATGTTAAAAGTTTACCTCTTTCTCGCGCCGACTGCGACCGCGACCAGCCCGGCCCGGCCACCAAACCGAACCGACCACAAGAAAAAACTCGGACGACTATAATCTCCTTATAGGACGCGATATGAAATTCGAGACCTGCGAAATGAAGTAACCAAGTTAAATAACGAAACGAAGTTTTCTTTTTCTTGCCTTTTTGTTCGGCATCAAAAAGAATACGAAAAAAAGGGTACAGGCCGGCGGCGGTGATGAAAAGACGTTGGGACGAAGCTAGCAGCAGATTTAAAACCTACAGATCTTTCGGATAAAATATACCTGTCCTATGTACGAGTCGAGTACATGATACATATACAGTGACCGTATCTACGTGAAAGGCAGAACTAGATATTCTATAGGTTTATCAAATTTTCGAGTCGTACTTTCGCTTTTGAAGTACTGACAAGTCGCATAGCTTGAAAATTATGACTATTGTTAACTTATTAATGAATAAATAAAATAATGGCGAATTTTATGGCTCAATTCCTTAAACGATTGGTGATCAAATCGCACGAAAAAATCGCCACCTAAATTCAAATTCACCCAAAACAGCTACAATATAATTACTACTTTTTCAAATTCTATCGTTTCTTTATTTGACATTCGAAAAAAAAAACAAAACCAAAACACCAAATTCGATCCATTCTTCAGTTCAGCGTTCGTACGATAAATAAATCAGACAGGATAAAAGGCAATAATAGCCAAGGCGTGCCGAAGCCGATTCGGTCAATTTGGTTATATAATGTTTGTCGATTGTCGATGATCTATGAACAACTTTAACTCGACGTACTTCCTCTCGTTTATAATTTTTCGCCGATAAGTATTTCAAACCAACCTCAAAGAACGAATATGATACACGTCAAAATTGAAAAATCCAGTCCAGATTTGTAATACAAGAAACCAATACCAATTTCATAAGACACCTTATACATCGTATTTGAATTTTTTGACAAAAAATACGTTTCATAATTTTTTAGACACCCTGTATGTAAGTTTATACTTTTAAAGGCGCCGATCCACGCTGTACATTTAACATATGCAAATTTGGTCTTATAAAAAAAATTTTATTGGTACTCTCTCTATCATCCAGCGCAGCTTGACGGACAAAATTAGGTTAGAAAACTAGATTCACGAACGACGCGACGATTCAACCAGTTAATTTATACAAAATTTACACATAAATTTTCTCCTCTTCTTCTAAATTAACGAAACAAAATTTCATAATATTTTATCCAGTATAACTTCATCAATTGCGAGCTGAATTTCGCTCAGACGAAAAAATTGGGCACAAGAAAGAAGGTGGGGGGGGGGAAATGAATACGAACTATACAACTGACGGAATACAGGAGGAAAGAGAAACAAACAGCAGTCCCTTTTTCAAAATTTACCACTCTATAAAATTTCGCTCTAAAAAAAATTACATCCGCCTACAATTTGAACTAGAAATAACAAAATCCTCTATTCAACAGTCGAAATACACAAGAAAAGAAAAACCAATCCAAGCCCCTGAAACATAAAAAAGAAATAATGTCGCGTAACTACATTAAAAAAAAAAAAAAATACCTAATCTCGCGCTTATTCTTCTCCCACAGTACAAATTTCAACTGCTCTAATCATACTAGTTGAAAATCTGGATTTAAAGCGAGGAAAAGTAGCAGATAAACAGTGAAGCATTGAAGACAAAACGAGAGCAATTAATTTTACCGCTTGAACATTTTTCACAGCGCATAATGCATCGTAGGATCTTTCTCGACTTGAAGAACAAAATAAGTAACCTTAGATGATACAGTATCATCTAACTTCGAGTAATTAGCCATATTTAAGCTGGGATTACGATTGGATTTAATTATTTCGAAAACAACCAACCATCCGAAGCAACCTTCAGAAAGAATTTTCGTGTCTCAAAAAAAATTGTAGTTGGTTCTAGCTTCAGTTCTAGAATTAGTAATTCGGCCATTAGAAGAACACATGATGACGAATAGGGGCACCAAAGGATACTCAGTGCGGTAAGCTCACTTTGCATAGCTTCAGAAATTATACATAAATCGATATATATTCGACTGTTTTTTAATGACCCGGAGTGATTCTGGAGTCGGGAATTAAAATGCTTCCAAAATGACTCCAACTCCGGCCTGACTCCGGAGTCAAGCTGGAGTCGAAGTCGATGAATTTCGGACTGACTCCGGAGTCGGGGTATCAAAATTCAGCTCAGTAGAATTATGACTCCGGAGTCGGTACTGAAATTTTGAAGTCATGAAAACTGAATCCTTCGTTAACTTCGAGGTCGAGGTATCAAAATCAACGGTCAGTAAAATTCTGGCTCCAGAGTCAGATGGGTAGTCAAGAGTCAAAGTTTGAGAATGACCAGTCAGTTTGGAGTCGAAGTCAATATGGAGTTGGTTTTTTTGGCTGACTGTGGTCCTTCAATTTGAAATTTATACGCATACCTATCGAACTACTTATTTCCAACTGATATTGAGTAGATCTAGATCAGCAGTCTGAATTCATTGACAATAAAATTTTGAATTTACTGCAATATTACTTTCAAGTATAACGTATATGTATTTATACCAATATGTGTTTCAGAGAAAAGGAACAAGCATGAATCGTTTGGAGGAATGTGTCAAATATTTCCCAAGCAATAAAAACTTAAATGAAATTCATTTGCTTGATTTTACAAAAAATTATAAAAATTTAATAAAAAGTTGTAAAGACGCTATAGTGAACCATCAGTTCCTACATTCACTATTATTTATGATTATATTACGAAGTACAATACCTTATGAAATAATTGCTTTTGAATGTCCTATAAATGAGCAATATCATAGTAGTAATAGATGTGACATTGTAATGCATATTAGTAGTATCATTATTATTATTGAAATTAAATGGAAAGAAAAAGTAGAAAAAGGAATGAAACAAATTAAAGATAAGGCATACTTCAATGTTGTAAAGAACAGAAATATAGTTGAAAATCCGGATGATATTGAATATTTTTATTATGTTTCTGTTAGTGTTTCCGAACCGTTAGATGTTAGTATAATATTTGAAGCATATAAAAATAACAAATGTGTTTTTCAATTAACTGAACATGCATCCAAACGAAGTGTTCGGGCAATAATCACCTAAAGGTAACCTTATCAAAAAAGACTATCGTAAATCTGCGCATCAAAATGGTTACAACTAGAGGAAAATCATTTAGTACTTTGGACAGCGAGGGTTTTCGTAAGATTCTCGGTCCAATTATGAATGCTCTACCGAAAAAATCACAATTTACAATAAATTCATCAATACACACGAATTTATCGACCTTAAAAAGCCAGCCAGTTACAGAAACAAATTGAAAATAAGTTGAGAAATATATTGATCGCATTAAAGATGGATATTGCAACAAGATTGGGTCGAAGCTTCCTAGGAGTAAATACGCAAATAGTGGAAGGTGAAAAAATATCATCGTATACTCTTGGTATGGTCGAAATTTGCCAATGTCTCGCCCAACCTCCTCCATGATTTATCTCAAAATGACCTGTAGAAATTTCATCTATTTTTTTTTTTTTTACAAGGCTACTAGTTTGGTACAATTTTAAAACCTTGTTTTTTGGAGGCATACTCGGACCCTCTTTCACATATGTTTTTTTTCAAAATTTCAGTTCATAAGCACCATCGTCAAAATTGGAAAAAAATTTATATAGGAGTAAAAACAAAACTATACTGGAAAAACCTGAAAATGTCGAAATTTTCCTCGTATTCAGCATAATTGCAGCTTGTAAGAGTAGAAAATCATAGCTGAGAAGCAATATTCTTGTGGGAGCCCCTGCTGGACCCTGGCAGCACTCCGTCACCCCAATTTTCAGTCAACGAATACGTGAATATGAATATGAAACCAGATTTTTAGTTGGACCCTTATAAAAATCGTATTTTGCAGGTGAAATGGACCTTCCCTTCAGAATGGAGTACTTACAGGGGCCGCACTGAAAATCTGGTTTCATATTCGTACTCGGGAGGAAGGGGGAGGGGGTTAATCTATGCGAAAACGATACAAATATTACGAACTTACCTATGAACCCTGAAGGGAGGTGAGGGTATGCTGCTATGGTCCAAAAGGGGCTGCTAATGGAGTTCTGCATTATTATACATGCATTTTGAGTATCGCCGCTCTTTCTGAATGAGGTACTTATAGAGGTCCAACTGAAAATCTGATTTCATATCCGTGTTCGGGGGGTTCGATTTATGCGAAAATGACACCAACATCATGAACTTATCCGTGGTTCAAAAATAGGGGGGGGGGCTGCTAGAGTTTAGCAGGAGCTCCAACGAAAGTATTACTTCTCGGTTACAATTTTCTACTCTTGCAAGCTGCAATTACACCAAATACGAAAAATATTCCGATATTTTCAGATTTTCCCACAATAACCATGTTTACCTTCCATTTCAAGTTTTTTTTTTCAAATTTTGACCATGGCGCTTATGAGTATAGATTTTGAAAACAAATAAATAAATTATAGGATGATTAAATACACATCAAGAAGGCTCAGTTTCAAAATTATACCAAACCAGTATCCTTATCAAAAAATATTCTGGGGTAAAATACGGGGGGGGGGAGGAGGATGTTAATTTTTCAAAAATGCTTCCTCTCATTTATAGATCTACAACATAATAAAAAATCATCCAAATCAATCAATTAGCGCTTTCAAAAAAAATTCCCCCGTAGACAACCAGTGAGGTGGGGGGGGGGGTCCTAAACGTTGATCAGGTATGCATCTAGACAGCATGTACCTACTACCTACCACCAAAGTAGCGTCTTAAAATTCCACTGGGGAAAATTGCCTTTTTGGCTATGGTGGTTTTGGGGTGTAATACAACTTTTCAAGGGATGAGGTTTACAAAATTTCAAAATTCGTAAGTTGAGAAACACTCTAATACATAATGCTAATCTTTCAGTACCAAGACCAAAGTACATAAGCGCGTGGTTTACAACAACGACGATTTATTCGCTGCTGGCTCTTGCCTTTTACACGTACATCTACATACACAAACACATACATTATTTTCGCCGACTAGTTTCAAGTATGCGTGTATATGTACCTAACCTATACATAAAAAAGTACTGCGTTTATAAACAAACATTCAAATACAAGACTCACACATATACGTACCTCTTATACTCTACCTACATTATACTACATGTACTTGACTTATTCACAGTCGAGTGATTTTTCGTTCATATAGCACCGTAACTACTTTTAATATCATTATCATTATACTCAAATAATTCATTCGGTCGTCGTAAAAACAAAAAAAAAAAAAATTATACAACATGGTACGAAATTTTTTCATACACGCTTAGGTACCTACACTAACCATATGTATAATTCGCTTAAAAATACCAGGGACTTTATGTACATCTAACTATACGACATCGTATTGTATATGTAGAGAGAGAGAGAGGTACGTAGCTATACGTACATCGTATAGCGCGCCACTAGGTTAATTATAAACAACTAATAGAATTTGATAAACGACAAAGTCATCTCTCAACGAGTGGCCAAGTTTAGAATTGCAAATGTCGACGTTCGTGAAGGTAGCTTGCCAAAAATTAGTATAAAACAACGCTCGACTACAGGCAACGACGGCGCAGCGACCGAAAAAAAAAAAAAAATTGGGTACAGAAAAGATCGAGAAGTCGGGTCTCATCGCGTCGGTACACTGTATACACATTACACAGGCGCTTCTTCGTGACAGGCCGCCAAAAATTATTATTCAACTTGCCGAGAGAGGGCAAGCGTTATGTTACGTTACGTAAATTTATTTTCTTCCTTTTCGTCCAATTTCAAAGAGGAAAAAATAAAAAAAAGACGAGAGAGGAGGGTTTTCGCATCGGAAGTAAGTTACATTTTTTTCCTCATCTTCGTCTTCGCCACTCTTTTAGTTATCATTATCGCAACGTATGGTGGTCAACGACACCGCGAACATTTCTAGCAGAAGAGCTCAGCTGTACGTAAGTAAATTTTCTTCAAATTGGTTTTCCTTTTTTTTTTTTTTTAATTTTTTTCTCAGCTTGTAAACAGGGGGTTTTCGCGGCGAAATCGCAAAATAATTAAGTTCAAAAAAAGGCATCACTTTGCGATGCTCTTTTCCTAATCAGCCTTGCGGATAGGAAGGATTCAATGGGGCTAAAAGGTTGAAACCCCCAAAAGGCACACCAACGGTCCCTACTAAATGTACATACGGAACAAACTCTAAAAATCAGAAAAATCTATCAAAAAAACCACATATCAAGTGCTGTGAGGAGGTGCAATTGGGGCTGAAAAGTCGAGTCCCTCAAAAGGCACATATAGCACCCCTACTAAATGTGCATAGCTATTTTCAACTTCCTAGATCAATGTAGTGGGGAGATAGAGAAGGAACAGCCTTTTTTTCAAGGATAAAAGGAGGGAAAACTCCATATCTCCCCCTTCTAATTGACTGAGCAGGTTGATTTTTGGGTATGTTATACAACTTTTGATTTTCTATCAATCGGCTTGATAAGGGGCAATTTTTACGTTTTTGACCCCTCAGCACTCCCTCCCCCAAATTGGGGCATAACTGAATTTTGACCCAAATTGATCCCCACTAATATATATCTAATCCTCCGCCAAACTGAGCCGAGCGACCGAATTGGGTCGGTATCGAGCGCAATAAATAATTTTTATGTTCTGGGGAAAAAATAAAAAAATAAATAAAAATAAATATCTGGCATGGCTAAAAATCGTTTTAATGGTCTTCTAGTACCCTAAACCGGATTTTTTTGATATCCCCCTCCCCTCCGCCCGGTAATGGCCTCGTTTTCATTGACAATATGACATAGAAAATCAGGTTAAAAACCTATACAAAATATCGAACTTGGAAACTTAAACTGAAATCCTACGCGCGTTTATTTTTGCCTAAGCAACCTTCGAAGGGGCCCATAATATCATTTCAAAGCATACCGAAATTTGCCACGGAATAAAAAACTTCTGATGAAACTGTTAACAAAAACAATACAGCAGAAAAATTTAAAGATGTACTGGTGTTAGGAGAACTGATCCGCAAGAATATAAAAATCTTCCATCAGGTTTTCAGTTTTACAAGGTGCTTCTGCGTTTCAAATACAAAGTTTAAATCACTAAATAAAGGTAAGTTTTTGACAATATTCGTTTTTCACAAATAACATTGCCGGGGGAGGGGGGCTCGTTCAATTCCGGATTTGGAGCACTGCTGCTCTTCATTGGTGATCTTGAAAGTAATGCGATATTTGTATTCGTCTAGATCGAGATGCACAAAATGAACTCCGTACACATGAAAATGAATTTATGCGGTAATCCAAATAGGCTGGTTCCTGAAAGTTTCAACCACCAGAATCCCCCGCCCCTCCCCCACATAGAAGATATTAAATACCTTTCGGTATTGAAGATGTTCACGCATCTTACCAAATCTCACACTTTCGTTAAGTTTTGTTCAAAATTCATTTATCATCACTCTATCATCGTAGAGGAAAGGAGAGGGCATGCAATGCAGGTGGGCTTAAAACACTTGATTTTCTACCGTTATCAAATGAACGATGTATTGCAGTTTCCGATGCTTTATATTTTCTCTTGGTGCTTCGCGTTCTCCTTTTAATTCCATGGAATGCGATCCTATGCCAGTTAATTTTGATGTAAAACAGCAATAGTCGATTTTTAGAGTCATTTCGACAGACATTATGTGAAATCGAAGGCGAGGGAGTGATCTGGTCGAAATTTTGCACATAAATCAAAATATTCCTCTTACTTCAAGCTACAAATTTTATCTAAGGGATTTTTCGATGCCCGTCCTAGGTATTGGGATCGAAGAGTTTTTTTCAGAAACGATGGTGAACCTTGATAAGAGGGAGGATTGGAAAAATAGGCATCCAGACTAAATTTACTCTACTATGTCCAGGAACAGGAATCAATCATAAAATTACTTTCAACATTCAGATCGTACAGAATTCTGGTACATCCATCGACGTTTCTATAATGGTTCAAGCGAACGCTGTGCGCATGCGTCGTAATTGTTATCACTGCGTGGATTTACCGCTCAAAATGTAAACCATTTGCCAACTATTTGGGCGCTTCCATGTGATGAAATATTTCAGATTTCATTAATTATTTATTATTGTAATTGTAAAATTACGCATATCTAGTCATAATCGTAATATGAATAAAAATAATAATCGTTGGTCGAGTCTGGGGGAAGGGGGGAGTCAAAAAGCAGTGGCATCAATGTACCTACTTATTTAATTACGTGGTGACTTAGTCTCCCCCCCCCCTGTGTTATAGGTACAGATGGGTCAAATCTTTTGGAGGGGCTTGGGCCTCCTATCTTTATTTTTAGATAAAGACTATGTCAGAATGGTAAGGGTATCTTTGACCTCCAAACAGGACATTTCATTTTTTCTAGTTGCACAAGCCTTCACTTATTAAATTTTTTTGAAAACATTAGGAAGGTGTGAGCCTCCTATACCCCCTTATCCCCGTTCATTGTGCCCCCTCCCCCTTCCTCGATTCGATTAGCCCTGTAAAAAAGCAAGAGGCAAAAAAACACACGAAGGTGTCCGGTCGAAACCTTGCCACAAAATTTATCCATCGAAAGGCGAATTTTTCGATTTTTTACGAATTTTCAAAGAACTGTTCAAAATCCACACGTTACCGTCGGAGGAGAAAAATATTAAAAATTCGCCAAAATTCAAAATATCAAGTTCAGACTTCAACAGCTGAAAATTTGGATTCGATCGGACTTTCAAAATAAGCGCATTTATTTTGCGAAAAAAAATCAAAAATAAGGAGCCAGAGTTCGTACTTGGGCTTCACATATTTCGCGAATAAATGCACATTTTTCGACAAACTATTCAAATAATCTTCGTCACTTACTTTGTACATCTTGAAACAAACATTAATCATGTCGGTTTCAAAATAGAGCAATAAAAACATGGAAAAAAAATTGAAAATTATGCGGAAAAAGATAATACAAACATGTTCGACAAAGCAAACGAAAATGGGAAAATTGAATCACCTTCAATTCAATTCGCTGGATTTTGAAATCTCACAGCCGAATAATGCATTTAATACTGGCGAAAAAATAACTAACCTTGAATAATAATCTCGGTACAAATTTTTTCAAATCATGTTACCAGAATAAATAGAACGAGTTTCAAGAAAAATTGCTGCACGCTCAACAAAATATGCAATTTTTTTCTTACGTTTGAATATGTCGCTCCAGCATACAAATTATAATCGCGGCTTCTATATCATGCGAATTAATAGTAATGACTATAATATGCATATATATTTTATGTTAATCACATGCACGTGCAATGTAAGTACGTATGCAATTGTATCGCTATTATACATATAACACCCAAAAATTAACTAGTTTATCTTCTTTTTGAACATCGTGAAATATTATGTACAAAACTTAATCGAGACGAGGTGTTAAGCAAAGCATAATGTACAAGTACATAGCAATATGTGGTTAGATATTTTATTCAAGGTTTTGAAAAATGTGAAATTATTCGTGGTTGGTTACATCACCGTTTTCCAACTTGAAAAAAAAAAATGAATTTTTATCGAAGCAGCACTAATGGAATGTAAGTAGTAGGAGTAGCTATTTACAATTCTCACTTTAATATTATCTATCTCGATAAAAACGTATTCTTCAAAAAATTCGATACAATTACCAAAAAGCACAACTAATTCTAAGCGATTATTACAGTCTTTTTACCTCGCCCTCCGATTTAGTTCAACCCTCATTTATTGGGCATGACGTAGTGTGATCTGATCACCAATCCGAGTGGAAAACCTTATGCAAAAAATTTTTTCGCACAAATTGTGTCATATACACATTTTGTCTACATCCATTATTGAAGGGCAGCATTCATTTGAATTTTATAAGCTCCTTCAAATAATCAAGATAGGCAAATTTTGTATATAACTGAAAATGTAGTTATCAAATTATAACGACGAAAATTCGAAAAATTCCTCAAAAGAACTAGAAAATGAGCAAAATATCTTTTTAAATGATTTTCTATGTAAATTGGAACAAAGAATAAAAATAATAAACCACATTTTGCTCATTTTCTTAGTTCTTTTGGTGAATTTTTCGAATTTTTATCGTTATATGCAAAATAACAAAAAGCTGGAATGGAATTCGGAATTCAATCAATTTTCCTCATTTTTTGGAATTCCTACTTCTATAAAATTCCACAAATCTTGAAATTCTAGGTTCTGGTTCCTAATTTTTTTTGAAAATTTTTATAAAATATTCCAGACTTCCTGTTCCTTTATTTAAAATGATTAAATTCCTCGGGTTCCACTTCCTACTTCCGAATTCTGTTCTCATCACTGAAATTCATCGCTTCAAATAATCAACTGTTGTGATGAAACAATGGTAACATGAAATTTCCATTATATCATCGCAACAGTCAATTATTTTAAGCGATGAATTTTCAACAGCCTTTAATTTTTTTTTTATTTCATTAGGTAGCATTTTTTATTCTTTTCAAATAAAGTGCTCTCCAAAATTATTGCAAATTGTATTGTTTTTTCAAAAAATATAAAAAACCAAAAAAAATTACACTTCCAATACTGAAGTAATGATCTTCTAAGTGACGTCACAAATCAGGTGCGGTAAGGGGGGACGCGACCCTCCGTTTTTCGCGTAAAATGGATTTTGTTGCAACCTCTCTTTAGTTTATAGATGTTGAATTTTTACAGCAATTCATTCAATCGGATCAATCCACACCAGAAATGGTGCAATTCGGGCTTTTACGAAAGAGCCATGAGAATCGCTGGAATCGGATTTATGAATCCGATTCCCATCACTAAAGAATGGCTAAATATTAGATTCAGACTCTTTTTTTCAAAGAATCTAGACTCTAACTGTTTTGCGATTCCCACTTTTGCGGTTCTCACGGCTCTGGGATTTTTAACAAAAGAAATTAATAAAATCTGCCGGAAAATGTAATTTAAAAAGCTTTAAAAAAATGCAAATACTACTATTTTTGTGTTGATGTCTCCGAGATGTCTCTTTTCCCAGTTTTTAAATTTCATAATCCTGTATACTATTCTGTAAAATATGAACTCGTGATCGTCGTGTGTGGTGTGTGGATTAATCCAATTGAATGAATTGCTGTAAAAATCATGTTCTGCGCCTACAAATACCTTAAAATGGGGTTCAATAGATTTGTAGCTGGCTAGAATTGATGTCTACCTCTCACTGGCTAAATAAATTAATAAAAGAATTTTCTGTATGCACAGTACATTCCTACTCTCTTCCACAGTATCAATATACAAAATTTCCGCTTTCAGTGAATATCGTAGTTTGCTTTTATTATTCACGGCCATCAATATTCGTTCATTTACAGTCACAACATGTGACCGCGTTCACGTTCACGTTCAAAAAATGTGTACGCGATCCGTTCTAGTTCGCGAACGTGAACGATGAACGCCCTGAACGTTTGTCATCACTGCATTTCAGGGATCCGATTCTCAAATTTGGGGAATCGCGCCATCTTTGATCCACACATCACACACAACCACCAGTCCATATTTTACAGTATTCGAACCATAGACTAAGCTTGAAGCGGTAGTGTAGCAACCAATAAAAACGTTTGTTTACTTTTCATCAGATGAATCTTCATCGTCATCATCGTCGAATGACGTTGCAAAAGTTGCCTACTACAAGGTACATTATTCCAAACCGCAATTTAGACAAATCGATACCTTGAAGAGCACTCATGCCAAGTCCACTTTTTAGCGAAATTTAGATTTATCGAACTAAGCATGAAACATATAATCTAATACACATGTTCAATATCAGTGTCATATTTGCATCATTGCATGTCATTTTCGGATAAGCTTCTATCATTCTTCTCCACTTTGCCAGATTAGGTAGTCAAGAATTAGGCATCTAACTTGCACCCGATATCTTGGCTACAGAAACTGTGCAAGAATGAGCCTACAACCTTTAGTACTTCAAAAAGAACGTGAAATTTCTACCAGTTGCAGTAGCATTTACGAAAAGATATACTTTTACATCTACCACACTCATACAAATTCTCATTTGAAAGTGGTAAAAACTCGTACATCTACCTAGCTACGCTCGACATAGCCATCTGCAATCCTACAAATTAACCATCTAGGAGTCATTCTTTGCTATACGAGACTCGGAACAGTATACTCAAGAGGTTTATTAATGTGGCTTCGAGATCATTATGCGACCACTATCGTCGTCATTGTCGTACCATCGAATTACGAAAATAGCTAGGTAGGTAGAATAAAGTGTCGTATCATGAACAAATATCCTAGCATGTTGATGGTACCTTTGCACCACATGGAATACCTTCCCTTCGCCCCGAAAACCACCATATGAATAAAACGTGTCATAAAAATGCTGCAATATCTGGTGTTCAATTAATATCAGATACTCCCTTCCCCTCCCATTTTTTTTACAGCTTTTAATGTCATAAAATGATGCGCTGGTAAAATTGTACAATGTAAAATACTTTCTGTCGATGTTACCAGTACACACTTTTGGGACACAATAATTTGCAAATTGTAAACTATAATATGAAAATTCAGAGTAAAATAAGAAAAATCTACGAGCAACTTGAAAAATGTACCAAAGTGACTTTCAACGTAAAATAAGCTTGGAGCTGAATCACAAAAGCAGAAAATCAATAGAAAGATGCAGGCATTTCAATTAAATTCGAAAACAGAATAGAAAGACTCTAATAATCATTTTTCAACAAAAAAGAGACCAGAAAATGAAGAGAAGTTCTCCAGATTGCTTCGATATGAACAAAGAAAATATTCAAATCGACCCAAAAATTAATTAGGGTCTTTCGATTTCGCTCAATATTTTTTTTGCAAGTTCTTTTCAGCGGTCTAGTGAAAAGAATCACTGGTATTTCAACCTTGACGCTCCATTGGGAGAGACGGTGGTGGGGAGGGGGAAGCTGGAGGGTGGTTCTTACAATTTCCGAACAACCGCGATTTTTTGTCGCATAGCTCAACATTGAAGGCTTGTACTTCGAGATTGGCCATATTCAAAATAAATCCGAGTGTGCAGTTTTGTAGGCAATCCAACAGATATTCGAAACTGATGATCAAAATTTCGAAAGCTCAAAGTTGAACTTTTAAGGCGAAAGCTTGACTTTTCATGAGCATCAAGGTTAATAGCTACTATTTAAAAAACTGAAAAAATGACCATGAATAGGCATTTTAATGTTTATTTTAACCAATCAATTTTCAAAATTAGATCTCAATACTGCAGAGGAGGGGGGCGGGCGATTAGTTTTCAATTCTGATCAAAACTCAAAAAATTGAAAAAAGTAATGCGACATACCGGTTGTTACTAATTCGAGGGCGCTGAATTTGATAATTAGCTTATTTTTTTGAACCGACCTCTTTGAAAGCCCCCCCCCCCACCAGCCCTACCCTCCTCAATTTAGTCAAAATTCAAAAAATAATAATAGATTGACATACCAATTATTACTAATTTGAGGTCGCTGAGTTTGAAAATTTACTTATTTTTCGGATCAGCCCCCTGAGTGATCCTCTAGCCACCACAAAAACGTAGAAATTAAAAAAAAATATTAAAATAGCGTGTAGCACATCGATCTTTACTAATTCCAACACCGTTGAAATCGAATATCAGCTTATTATCTTAATCAGACTCTCCTATACCCATATTTTAAAAATGTTTGGTAATTCGAAGGTCACTCAAGACATAAATTCATAATCGTGTTTTTTCTAGTTTTCATTTTATCATATTTTAGGAACCACTTCATCCCCCACTCCGAATTTTCATATCTCACATACTCGAGAGTATATTCTGTGTGTTAAGCTCAAATAGCCAATTTCTATCGTTATTAATTTTTTCCTTTCAAATTTTCAACGTGAACGGAAGGTACAAATAAAAATGGAATGTTTAAAATACCATATCTCAGCCCCTTCGATTTTTCTAGGAGGTTCACCATTACACGTGGGAGTTTGATGAATTGACATATCACAGATATAAGGAAAAAGAGTTTAATGCGGAATACCCGGTACCTCCATCTCATGAAAATCTAAGCAACGATAGCGACTTGCAAACCAGATAAAACAGTTTTCACACATTCGCTATTCAAAGGTATACGAATTTTTGCAGCAGACTCGCTACACAAGATACCCAACATACGACTATATATGTACACAAATAAGGCACAAAAGCCTTTTGCACTACCCACAAAAACTATAAAGATCGGAACGAGCCCAGCTCAATCAATCGACCAGGCTAGTCTTTTATTACTACCCTTCGTAAACATTCTCTCACCTCATCGCCACCACAGCGTAACCTTTTATCGCATAAAATTGCGCGAATACTTTCAAACTCTGGCTATAAAATTAGCTACACGATATGAGAAAATCAGCCTCTTCATCGACCCGACTACAACCCCAAACTCTGCCTCTTGCCCATCGACGACGATGCGATGGAGAAAACAGAACACGATGTATTTTCACGTTTAATATAGGTACATCGCACGAAACAGACCCACAGAAAGGGAGATACATAGGTAATGAAAATCCACAACATCGGCTCAGAGAAGAGGTAAAGGTGACGATGGACGAGCGTGAGCGAGGCAAGAACCAAAAACACCACGTAACCAGCATCTATCGACGATGAAACCGACAACGACGACGATGACGATAAAGGGGTGTTGTGTTTATTGTTTTTCTGCATGTTGAAAATGTTTACACAAGCGATGACAACGGTAAAAGTAAAAAGAAAATAAAGCCTTCGAGGCCGAAGATGAAAGGCGCTATATTTACATTACCGACGAGATAGCAACACACTCGATATCTCGATAAACATTAACAAAATGAAACTTTTTTATAGTTTATGGGACTGGGGACTTGCATATGGAGGTAATGTGTCGCGTCGAGTCGTCTTATCGCGTCTTTCACAACAGAATTAAAAACATTGCAATTGAATACGAACACTTGAATAGATACGAAATTGTGAACAACGATTACCATTTATGTTGGAAATGCTTAAAATTGAACGTTTCTAAAACATCCTTCAATTAACAGTTGATGAGTAGACGGAGGGCATCGCATACAAGCTAGAAACTAAAAAAAGTACGCATAAAAACAACAAAACTAATCACAAAATTTCGATTCTTTCACGTTAGTAAATATTCAAACGATTGAAAAATTGCTCACCAACGCACAGTGAGCCAGTTTGAAAAAATAAGCGGTAAAAAATAAAAAATAAAAAGTTCGAATTGAGTCTTATTGCATATCACGTGGTTATCTAAACACGTTAACGATAACGAAAATGAGTTCGGTTTTCCAAATGAACCTGCGGATGCGAATTTATACAATGATAAATTTATGTATTGTGACATGTTGTAATTTGAAGAAAAACTACAGTACATTGTTTGCCCCGCGGCTCCTTCAACTTTTGTGTTTTAATTCAGATAAAATATAAAAGTTGAAGATAACAATGAGCACTTTTCAATTGCTTAAAGATTTTTTTTATACCTCTTGTCATTTTTTTGTGTATGGTCACTTGGAAAATGTCTAATTTTTTATTTCGAAGTTCATTTTATGGAGAGCAAAAAATACATGTGCCTATACGCAGCAATAATAACGGAGCCAAATTGTACCTCAAAGTGTACCGATTCGTGTAGGAAAACATTTTTTTGCAGCCAGTTGCAGATTAAGTCAGAAAAACTTGTACATATATAAACAAGCATAAAAATTTTTTTTTTTTTTTTTTTTTTTTTTTTTTTTTTTTTTTTTTGA
>FIZR01016673.1:0-42949 GCA_900060175.1 Ferrisia virgata
CTGTTCCTCTGCCCCAACTTGAAACAAAAAAGACAAACCTTAAACATTCCAGAAAACATCCACTCCATTTCAGATTCCTCCTCAGTTGTGCATGAAATCCTCCTCTTCATAAAAGAATTTAACTTCCAAAAACAAATTTAAGTCATAACCTTTCTGACTTCCTTTAAATACTGGGTGTAAAAATCTTGGCGATTATAAACGCCCAGGATAAAAAAACAAAATAAAACTTCAGCAACTGAAAATTTAGTTCCAATTCTTTTTAAATGCTTTTTCCAACTAACTTATTTTTGTTCAAATCATATGCAGACAGTTCAGAATATTCCCTTTTCAGTTTTCGAATGATTCTCAAAAAAAGTCAACATTTGAAATTCAAATTTAATCGTTGTTTTAACTTTATTCAAGAACAGTTTGAAAACTAGAGCTTTTCGGTAGAAGTGTAACCACCATTGTCAGGGAAAAAAATTGTATTCCCTACAATTTTGTTCATATGCAGATTTTTCATAGAATTCTTATTTCGGTCAGAAAATCCATCCTGAGGAAAATAAATGACGACGAATAATTTTATTTCCGTGAGAATTTTTTTAAACATTTGTAATGGTAAATTTCGTACAGCTGTTTAAATTTTTTCTAATTACAAATTTTAGTGAAACTAAAATCGTGTATCACTAACATACTTTTATAAATGGATGACGGACATGTTCATTTCGTGGAATGCACTTCAAGTAAAATATTCACTTTAAACCCTATAAAATCGTTACTGTTTTAAATTTGCATTAAGGTAGCTTTTTCATGGGTACAGCTTATAAATATCTATCTAAATTGGGATACCCTGAAAATGTACGTATGTATCGTATCTGTAATACGGCTTACAAAAAATCCAGTGAAATTTTATCACAACTGCAAATACGATGGAAAATAAAAAGCCTGCCTCATTTTTCCTCGTGAAAAAAAGAAGAGAGAAAAAATATAGAATAGAGCGAAAGAAGGAAGAGTACTATATGCTACGAGAAGATAGGTAGGTATTTATATAGATAGATAGGCAGGTAGGTAGGTACCTATAAGTACACATAGTTCGAATGAACCGTGAGCGTTTGACGACGAGATCCTGGTAATTATCGGTGTAAATGATGTTAAACGACATTTTTACGTGTTTACACGTGAATACACTTGTCGAAAAAATTTCCCATACGAGCTTTTACCTAGCCTCCCCCACCCAATCGTGAATTCGTATACATTCGTTCGTTCGTTTCTGAATTATCGAAACTCGCTGATGCTTATTTGCTTGCTTTTTTTTTCCGCTATAGGTTACCTACATTTGTCTATTCGCTATGTATGATATAAATATTGCCTGAACACTTTCGTTTTTTTTTTTTTTTTGCGTTTTTACGTACTTACGTGGTGATATGTATATCAAAAATCGACGGTCGTTTTTCTGCTTTTTTTTTTTTTTTTTTTTTTTTTTTTCTTTTTTTTTTTTTTTTTTTTTTTTTTTTTTTTTTTTTTTTTTTTTTTTCATACGCTATTCGTCGTCGACGACGAATAAGGCAATAAAATTAAATTGATATCAGTTAACAGAAACTGAAATCGTGAAAATGTTTTCATATCTGGCATATAATGATGGTACTATTTTCATCTCGTACGTTCGTCTCATTTTTCTCGGCTTGCTGCATTGCGCTTCGTGCCGGTGCCGGTGCCTGTGCCTGTGTTAGCAAGCTGCAGATCGACGATGATGAGACTTAATACAACGAACCGTCATCTCAATATACCAGAAAGCAATTTACTCGAGTCACCAATGTCATTTGGGTTGGTTAACGGTTTTATGACTTTTCATTCGTGCAGACCGTATACGACGACCCAGATCGCTAGGGTGTTTTTTGTGGCAATACGATGTACCTCGTTGTCGTATTCGTAATTGGCTTCTATACGCGGAGAGAAGAGAGCAGCGTGAAGAAGGTGGTAGTTTTATGTGTATACAGTTTGGAAAAAATATCATTTTGAATTAGTCGATCTGGATACAGAAACGTAAAGAACTGAAGAGTACTTGTATGTGCTTGGTTGTGTGGAAAGAATCAGTAGAATTCCGTGTGCTATGATTCTGCTTTTGCTTCGTGTAGTTTTTTGAAAATTTATCGAAAATTAGTTTCGAAGTTTGCATTCTATAATATAATTAAATTGGTTAAGAGAGGTGGAAGCTTATAGTTTTCTAAGGATTGTATTTATTTTTATTTTTTACCAATTTATTTGCTTATTTATTTTTACTTTTTTTTGTTTTTTTTTTTTATCATCTATGCTTTTGTTTTTCATTTCATGTATTTATTTATATTTATCGGTATAATTCATATTAATTATGAAATTGAATAGTAAATTGCCTGTAGGGAAAGTAACCAATAGTTTTTTTACAAATTTTTTTAGATCTTAACCCCTTGAGTTATTCATAATGGGGTGGGGGGGGTGGGAGGAAGATTAAATTTTATTTATAATTGGTCATTGTAAACACTTAGACCAAAAATTGATGGGAGAAATGTAGTGAAATAACAAACGAGCAAAGCAAGAATGATTAAAAATGTATTCAGACATTTTTATAGTGTTTTTGTTTTAAAATGAATGTTTTACAATGAAAAATTGAAAAAAAAAAATCATCTTGCGATGCTTTTTGAGCTTAATATTCGTGAACTTAGAAGATATTCGAATTGTCCAATCATGAAATGAAATAAGGAACGTTCTGAGATGTTTTTTTTCTTGAACAATGATAGGGTATAGGTTGTTACTTGCATGAATTCGAGAGATCACCAAAAAGCTCATCAAACAAGGGCAGTACCCCAAGTGTTACACGCCCCATGAAAAATTTTTTTTTACAGTTGTGTAGAACATTCAAAATTATCCTCACAACCAAAATTTTAGCCCCTAAGATCTATTTGTGGGGAGTTATGGGGTGGGGGGGTGTGGAATACAAAAATATTAATAAATAACAGTGGAAAATTAATGAAAACTTAAATAACTCGAGTTCATACCGTGCTTAGGGGCTAATTTTTCACCGCTTACTATCCTCGATATGGGCCACCGAGGGGAGGCGTAGTCGCTCGGATCCGCGTGTAACGCCTCGCAGGTGTAATTTTTAGCCATCCAAAATGCATTGAGGAAAATAGAAAAAGTGAAATAACTCGAGTTTATACCGCGCTTAGGGGCTAATTTTTTCACCACGTACCACCCTCGATATGGGTCACTTAGAGGTAGGGTAGCCGTCCAAATCCACGTGTAACACTTCGGAGGTGTATTTTCGACCATCAATTTTTCTATTTTTTTAGTTACATTTTAGATGGCTAAAAATACACCGCAGAGGTATTACACGCGGACCCGAGTGACTACCCCACCGCTGGATGGCGCATATCGATTGTAGTACGTGGTGAAAAAATTGGCTCCTAAGCGCGGTATGAACTCGAAGTTATTTCACTTTTTCATTAATTTCGCAATGTTATTTGTTAATTTTTTGATATTCCACCCCTCATAACTCCCCCCAAATAGAACTTAAAAGCTGAAATTTTGGTGTGTATGTGGGGGGAGGGGTAATTTTGAGTTCTCTACACAGCTGTAAAAAATGTTTTTCATTTAGCGATAAGACCTATACTAAATCTATATACCAAATTTCTAAAATCATTAAATAAATCCACAGCTCAGCTCAACTATTGACGGGTCTACGGATGATGGCATTTCAACTCAGAATCATAAAATCAATTCAAGGTCAGGGCCCACTGTTAAAGGGTCAACTTCAAACATCTCTAATTTTTCTGAACTTTTCAACTTAAAATCATGAAGTCAATCCAGAGTCAAGGTCAACTGCTTATGGGTCAACCTTAAACATCTTTCATCCTCCACATTTCAACTGAAAATTATAAAATCAATCCAGGGTCAAGGTTAATTGTTGGCGGGTCAACGGATGAAGACATTTCGACTCAAAATCACAAAATCGATTCAAGGTCAAGGTTCACTGTTTTGATGAGTCAACTTCAAACATCTCTAAATTTCCTCGACATTTCAACTTAAAATTATAAAATCAATCCTTCGTAAAATAAGTCCACTGGTGTCACATATCTAACTTTTCTCAACGTTTCAACTTAAAATCATAAAATAAGTCCACTGATGTCAGTCTGATGATTACGTCACATTGTTGACGGTCCACTAGTAATGTCTCTAATTTTCTTCAACATGTCAACTTAAAGTCATGAAATCAATCCTTCGTAAATTAAGTCAACTGGTGTCATATATCTAACTTTTTTCAACATTTTAACTGAAAATCATAAAATAAGTCCACTGATGTCATTCTAGGTCATAAAAATTTGTCCAATGGTGACATCACATTTTTGACGGTTCACTAGTAACATCTCTAATTTTCTTCTCCATGTCAACTTAAAGTCTTGAAATCAATCCTTCATAAAATAAGTCCAGTGATGTCACATCTCTAATTTTTCTCAACATTTCCATTTAAAATTATAAAATCAGTCCTTCATAAAATAAGTCCACTGATGTCATTCTAGGCCATCAAAATCTGTCCACTGATGTGAGTCCAATGATGACGTCACATTGTTGACGGTCCACTAGTAAAGTCTCTAATTTTCTTCAACATTACAACTTAAAGTCATGAAATCAATCCTTCATAAAATAAGCCCAGTGATGCCACATCTCTAATTTTTCTCAACATTTCCATTTAAAATTATAAAATCGGTCCTTTATAAAAATAAGTCCACTGATGTCATTCTAGGTCATCAAAATCTGTCCACTGATTTCAGTCCAATAATGACGTCACATTATTGACGGTCCACTAGTAACATCTCTAATTTTCCTCAACATTTCTATTCAAAATCATAAAATCAGTCCTTCATAAAATAAATCCATTGATGTCAGTCAAATGATGACGTCACACTGTTGAAGGTCCACTGTTGGCGATTTTTCCAGAATGCGCAATTCAACATCTTTCGATGTTAAAATCAGTTTTTCGCATTTTTGAAGGTCCTCCACCGGTTTAAAAAATTCTGAAAAAAATACATGTTGTACATCCAGACCAGTTACAAAGCATATATTTTTTTCATAATTGCACCTCTAAAAGAAGTTACCGAAATGGCCGTTAGAAATTGTGAAATGCCTATTTGACCTTGAAAAAAAGCTAAAAAAATTTTCAAAAAATTTCCATAAATAACCCTTGGTAGCGGCTTACATCTCGGTAAGTTTGCAAAAATTCGGTTGAAAACTTCCAGAAATTTTTTCACCAGGGTTTTAGACCATATGGACCAATTCTCGCCAAAAAAAACTCAAAGTCCTTGCTCAGGGTGGATTCACCATACAAAGTGAGCTAGATCCTTTTCAATTTTTTTGATTTTTCCATTTTTTAATTTCAAAAGTTTTCCTGTTTTGATCGAAAATTTCAAATCAATAATCAAGTCTCACCTTATAATTTGAAAATCCTAGTCAAGGATCAATTCAAACTTCCACATATCCGGCTACGTTCAGTCTGCAATTTCTCAAATACATGTCTGGAAACGTATCAGCGCAATAAGTTACTTTATCGAAAAACACGTCAAGGGGGGGAAACCGACGAATAACGTAAAAATTACGTACTACATATCATATTTCTGCAAAATTTTCAAAACCTCTAGCCGTGTCCATGCCAAATGTACCAGTATATAGCAACATGCCAGACACCACGATCATAATGCTTTGCATCGTTTTGCCAGAATATTTCACCCAACATCGCGTATATAAATAAACAACGCTGCAGAATACAAATACACGCATTAAAGAATTACCCTTAAAAGTCAGCTGCCAAAATAACCACAGCCACAGTCGTTAACCATAGAGCAAAGATTTGTGGCAGGCAAGCAACAACGCGTAAAAGAACGACGATGATATGCAACAAACATAACCTATCAACGGAGCAACAATTCTTTACCCGCATTATACATCCTACGTATGCATGTAGTACGTCCTACGTCTATGTGTACATAAAATAAATGGGACATGGCGCTGGTAGTTGGGTATATGTATACATATAGGTATATATGTATATGTGTGCATGTGTGTATATGTAATTCGGCAGACGGTAGGTAGAAGTACGTTGATGCCGAGCTGTGTACACAGTATCTGACTACGTATAACAAGTACACTAAAACGCGTGTATAGCGAGCAAGCAAGTAAGCAAGCAAGCAAGGCAACCTTTGTACGGTGTAAATAGTATACGACGAGCTAAGTTCTTGCCTTTTTGCATAAATGATTAATTATTACGGTGGCGCGAGACTTGCTCGCTGCCATCGCCGCTCCGTTTGCTCGCGTAGCACTGTGTGTGCCCTTTTAATAAGGCCAACATTATGAACAAAAACCTAAGTTTGCTCTTAAGATCTATTTATTTTAACCATCGCATCGCCACCCCATCGCACACCGTAGCATCGTCGCACCTCATTCCACTATATACTCGTCGCGTTGGTACCTTTTACACGCTTCCTCTCACCTCTAAATTTACGGTATAAAATTTCACTGCGCGATGCTTGCGCTTCCGAACCTTATAAATAGTATACATGGCCCGAGAGCTACCGTTACATGCTGCTGTTTCTCTGTTGTAGGCATCACCGCGAAATTTGCACTAAATTAATAATTCTCTTCGCGTTACATAAGAATTTAATTACCCGGCTTTCGTTTTAACGCCTTGGCTCGCGAATCTAAGCCTAACCCACACCCCTTCTCTCCTCACTTTATATATGCATAGGTAGAGATAGATACATAGTAGGTTTATGTAGGTATGTATGTATGTACAGCAAAATAGTAATACTTATATCATTGCTGTTAGCCCACCACATCTCAAACAGCGAACCATACATTTCTGTAGATTAGATATTTCTAATGTATTATTATACGAGCGCAAGACGCAGACGTCTTTTTTCATTTCATCGTAAAAATAAAATCGGTCTAGACTGCTAAATTATTATGCTTAAAATCAACATACCATATACGAGTATGTATGTATACCTATACCATAAGCGTAGAGGATGATGGGCATCAAGACTCGATTCATCGTAAAGTAAACGTAAGTACACAAATGCGCGTAAAAGATTAAAAATAAAAATATAAACGAGTAACGTAATACAAGTTACACGATAACGAAAAACATAAACCTCGCTCGAACTACACGCTAAATAAATGAAAAAAATCTACCCACTGCATCTACGTACGATGAATTTATGTTTCGGATACAGTAGCATCCGTATCGTCGTCGATTACATCCTTAATCAGGCATAAATAGAATCCGAATATTACGTATTTCTAACGTAGTAGAAATGACGTAAAAAAAAAAAAAAAATTTACGTAAACTCATTCTACATCGATGAATAACTGCGTGACACGGACGTCGCGGTGCGGGGCAGTATACTTGAATGGGCTCGTTTTTGCAGACATTTTTGCTCCGGGTATAGATATCTCCGAGATACCAACGTGGCGAGTTGAATGAAAAAAATATAGCTACGTGTGCCCAAAACAACGTGCAACGAGAGTACTTTTTGAAAAAAATATTTCCAGATTCAAACGGTTAATTGGTAAGGAGATTCTTGATTGTGAACAAATTGAACGAAAGTATATTTCGTTAGATCAAAATAACACAATATAGTTTTAATTTTTGTACCGGTTTTCAGCCTGATTTTACTTGCCCCATAATCAAAAAGAAAAAAGAATTAGGCGAAAATTCTAGATCGTGGATAGGTAACATACCCACGTCAATATTTTAACATCATGTGCAAAAGTCACGTTTCTCTTCACTCCATTTTGGCATCTAACTTAATTTTTTTAGTTTTTAATTTTTTAATTTTTTATTCTTTAATTTTAATTTTTTGTATTTTTTTTTACTTTTAAATTGCTGCAATTTTTTAATTTTTAATTTAACAATTTTTTCAAATTTTATTTTTTAATTTTTTACATTTTAGAATTTCTTATTTGTAATTTTTTCAATTTTTGAATTTCTTATTGGTAATTTTTTCGATTTTTGAATTTCTTATTGGTAATTTTTTCAATCTTTTAAATCATTTTTTTTTCATTTTATAATTTTTTTATTTTGCAATTTCTTTTTATTTTGTAATTTTTTATTTTATAATTTTTTTTATTCATTGCATTTAATTTTTTAAATTTTAAATTATTGCATTCAATCTTTTAACGTTTTTTATTTTTTAATCCTTTAACTTTTTTCACTTTGTTCATTTTTCAATTTTTTGAGTTTTTGATCAAAAATTACAAATCGAAAATCAGAAGCTTCACATCAAAATCGTCATAACAAAAATGTAACATGGAAAACGTCATGTTTTCAGAAAGGGACCCCCCTCCCCCCGAAAACTTGGATTGTTTATCTATTGGCTTAAAAAGGATCAATTTGCACGATTTTAGCCCCTGAGCACGCCATCTCAAAATTTGGGCGAAACTAAACTTTGACCCGAAGTCAACCCCACTCTAGAATATAAAATTTGCTACCAATCTAAGCTCAGTTTCCAATTTTGATAGATTTTGAGCTAATAACTTTTAGTTTTTGATAAAAAAAATAAATATTTTATATGCTGAAATTGTTAAAATGGTCTTCTAGGACTTCAAAACAGATTTTACTGGCATCTTCCACACCTTCATCAACTGTGGATCGATGGACCATATTAGCCTGGTTTTTATTGACAATATGACATGGAAAATCAAAAAATTATTAAAAATAATTCAATAAAATGATCATAATTCCAAAAGGACAGAGTAGCGGTGAGAGGGGGGGGGGTCAAAATTTTTTCCAGAATTTTTGACATTAAGGTCCACCATCTGGGGGAATTAGAAGCCAAAATCACTCCTTATCCGGTTATACCCTTTCAAAATTTGTATAACAAATCAAAATGAAGTGAAAATTGGGAGAGGAGGGTTCAAATAGGTATTTTTGGATGTATTTCGAGAGAAAATTCTTTCAACCAAAAACGATTATTTTATGAGCGAAAAATTTGTTGGGAAAATAATTTTTCGAGTTTTTCACGCTGTTCTCTTATTTTTGAAATTTTGAACTAGATCTATGAAATGGATTTTTTTTTTAGAATTGTCTCCCTGAAACCACAGGTAGAAAATTCCATTTATGCCTTCAAATACTAGATGATTTTTTAATACCATTTTAGTACACAGTATCACCCACTAAAATTTGAAAAAATTCATTTGGATGTAGGAGAGGTATGGGACAGGTTCATCAATCTTATTCGCCAATACCCTTTGGATGAATCTTGACATTTTTTTTGTGGTGTAGTCTTTTCAGTCGACCTTTTTTGATTATTTAAGTATAGAACTCGTAAACTCTTAAAATAAAAATGGGATGATATTTTTTAATAAAAAGTTTGTTAGCATTAGGAAGCAAAATCTGAGAAATTGCGCTTAAAATTTAGAATGAGATATTGCTAGAATTTACTTACCAGTATAATACGTATGTAGTGCATACATTGTGTAGTTTGTTATGTCTGTTACATATGTATACAGGAAGTTAGCGAGGTTCCTTTTCATTGTCCCAAATTTTATGGGCTTACTTAATGCTAAGAGATATTTGGCATCTTTATTAGAATGGATATTCTGGTCTGATTTGGCTTTTGTGCTGCTCAAATACTATTTTCGATGCGACCACGTTTATGTAGCAGTGCATACGGTACCTATTTAATTTTTTTTTTTCGTATGTACGTATGCACCTAGTGAGTAAAAGTATGCACGTAAATTTAGCTATATTACAGTACACAGAGAGGTTTATGCAGGAGGTGGGTGCTACGTGTATAGACGATATTCTGTACGAAAACACCATGAATTGCATTATATGCGCCAGTTACATTACATCGGCAGTAAATATCGTGAACGAATTTCGGTTTGGGTATAAATAGCTCGTACAGCAGAATAACTAACCGGAAGAAGTTATTTGACGCCGAATTGTCGTTTAAATGTATTCACTCGCGATCTAATATGTGTAATGTGGATTTTCACTCCATTCGAATGAGTCGATGCGAATCTAGGGTGGAATTTGTCCGCATATAAACTATTCTGTAATGTTATACTTATCTACTCTAGACAGTATTTTGTTTATTATGTTGCTTTGTGGTCACAAATTGTACTTGTATATTTGTAATTTGAATCTGGTGATAATTTTTGGGATGTGGTTTTTCTTTCTGTTGCAGGTGAGTCTGATCGGAAAATTTATTTATTCAATTGATGAATACACAGATTTACTCGATGGTAATATCGTTGGTATGATTTATATGATTCTATTTAAATCTATAGAAAGAGTGTATAGGAGGGAGTTCCGTGAAACAGGAAAATCATTGGTCTAAGTGCGAGCACATGACAGTTAGTTCAATGTAATGATCGTCTAGACATATTTACCAACAACATTCTCCTCCCTTTTACTCGATTAGACGAATACAACGATCCATTTTTCTGAAGTAGTTAAATTTTTTTGGTAAAAATAAAAAAAAAATGCGTCAGTTATTCATTTTAAAATTCTGCAAAAAATTGCACCTCCTCCTACCAATAGTATTTTCGGACGAGAATAGGTGAAATGTCATTATTCTCATATTTTCAAAGTTTTCGCAAAACATTATCGGGAAACCATATTTCTTATTTTAAAAAATTGTCATGAAAATGAGTAACTGCTGAAAAGCGCATTTTACAGAAAAAATTTTATTATCTCTTTTGGTTTCTGCGTGATAAAAGTTTAAGATTTCTTCTTGTTCATTTCTTCTTGATTTTTGGCTGAAAAATGTTGAAAAAATTCTGGTATTTAGCGCCTTCTTCCAACTATGTATTATGATTGATTTCAATTTCCTAGCATAAGTACAACTTTATTCGCGATTCTTTGATAAGAAATATTGGCGAACGAGAGTGGAGCGGGGAGGTGATTCTTGTATTAAAACATTTTTTCGGCGACCCCAACAACGTTTCATGATGATTTTTGTAATCTGTGTACCGGGTGTTTCGCATTAACCTTCTTCCTTTTTTGCCAGTGATAAGTCAACTAATGAGACTTACATGTATAATGATTAGTATATTCAAGAAAATCGAAGGGGCTGAGATGTATGCTATTTTCAGAATTTTATTTTCACCTAAATTTACCGCTCACTTTGAAAATTCGTGGAAAAAAAATTGATAACTATAAAAATTCACAGTTTTCTCTAAAACATAGCGAATACTCTCGAGGATGCCAAGGCTGCTGCCCCCCCCCCTTAAACTAAAAAAAATTCGAAGTTTTTTGCATTTATGCTGAATTTAATATCCAAAGCGTTGGAAACAGGTAATTTCCTTGATACGACTTTAAAATTAGAAAACCAAACTCTAAGAAATGCTCTTTTTATGACTTGAAAATTCTATTTTTTTTTCAAAATTTTGCCCTCACCGCAATTGGGACTTATGTTTTAGCGCTCGCCTTACAAAATTTTTGGATGCGCTTATGAGTAAAATTGGTTAAAAATACAATTTTTTCAGTTTTTTGTGGATAACTGCTAAAAAATCTGTTACGAGCTCTCCACTAAAAATCTTCAAAATGAGTAACAGTCCATTTCTTAGCACTGAATAGCCTGAGCAGATACCCTGAAGGTTGCTTTACAATGAAGAAAAAAATATGATTGTATTAAATGTTAAAAAATGTAAAATCACAGATTTAAAAAAAAAAAAAAAAAAAAAAAAATGGATATATTAAAAAATTTTACATTTTTTCTCCATTGGGAAGCAATCTTTAAGATTTCTGCTCAGATTTTTGAGTGGGTGTGGTGAGAGGTGTATTGCTACTCATTTTAAAGAATTTTTAGTACAAATTTGTAGCCACATTGTTTTCTGTGTATTTATTTTGTCATATTTCACAAATCACTTTACCCCCACTCTTGAGTTTTATGCTACACATACTCGAGAGTATATACTGTGTTTCAGAACAAACAGCGAATTTTTATCATTACAAATTTTTTTTCTACAAATTTTCAAAGTGAACAGCAGCTTAAGGCTAAAATGAAATTTTGAAAATAGCATATCTCAGTCCCTTCAATTTTTTGGGTATACTAACAATTATACATGTAAGTCTTATTGGTTGACTTATGATTGATATAAGGCACTACAGGTTAATGCAAAACACCCTATACAGAGCCAAATCACCTATCTTAATCGAAGGCTGTACCCTTTGAAAATTTAGGAACAGGGGAATTTTTTCATTGTTATGGGATAGTACCCTTTAGTGTAATAGGGTAACTATAGCTAATGATCGGTAATTAGTATTTTTTAAATTATAATTCTGGTTTAAACATCAGCGAAAAGTTTTTAAGATATGCAGTAAAGACTTCGATAAGCATTAAAAGTATACTTTAGCTTCCTTACGAATTTGAATGAAAAAAGTTCGTAATAATCGTGAAAAAAATTTAAGCACCTAAACCGTCCGGAATTTTCTTCACGACGTTAAAATAATTTCCAAAGCTTATTTCACCTTCTTCGATACACGACTTAGCTGCGAGAAAAAAAAGTCGAAATATTCGCTATAAAAATGATGAAAGATACGAGATACTATAACCACCTACGTATTTCAACTACGGGGGATATTACGCTCGATTATGAGGTGAAAATGAAACGTTTTAGGGATTAAAGAGTTTTCTTAAACATTATACATAGAAGGTTAGTGTAGCAGAAACAGAAGACAGAGAGGGAAGAAGCACATCGGATGGCCGAATTGTTTAGATTGTTGTACGGGCGGAGGCGTTATAGCGCTTAATTTAGCTCGAACAAGAAAAAGAAAATGGCACTTAGCTGTTGAGGGGAGTGCGTAGAGCAGGTAGAGGTACGTATAACCGAAGAAGTAAAATTAAAGAAGCGAAGATAAGTAACCTTGCGAAGAAGAACATGCTTAAAAGGCGGCGATATACGTAATACCTTTGAAACGATATTATTATAATGTTTGAAAAGATGAAGGGAATGGTAGACAGGGTACAAATAAGAAGAAGCATTGGGTAAGAGAAGATAAGTATGTAACACGATATAAGGTTTTCGTACGATTTTTCGCTATACTTTCAAAGTTGAGCTGGTGGAGGAGGGTACAAAAGGGGTAAACTTATAAGAGTAAGGTAGGGTGTATACGAATGAAACGCTTTCATTTTCAGTCATTTCACTATCTTTATCTTCGTCATCGTCGTCATAGCCATCTTACCCAATGTTGAACAAAACGCTTTTGCGGTATACCAGTTCACCTGCGGCGAAAAAAGAAACAAGCAAGAGGGTATTAGGGCGCGTGTATAGCTGCATAAAAAGCGAGGAAATAATAAAATTTCCAAACTGCGGCTTCTTGTTTTTTAGTCGTGTTTACAAAATTATATATACTGGCGAAGCGCAAGCAGAATAAAACGAAGGAAACGATACACAGAATAGAAGGTGAGAAGAAGGAGCGAAGGTGAAGGTGAAGCGACGAGATTTACGAGCTTTATTATCAAGCTCGATTTACTGATAAGGCGAATCTGTACTGCAGGCTGCGTTGTTCGGTTCGAAATTATGTTGTTATCGCGGGGAAAGGAGGTGGCTGTAGATGGTACGTACGCCCGTTCTTGGTCCTTGTTTCCGACGCGACGTAGAACTAAAAGCGAAGTTGAAAGCGCAAAAAGCTCGAATTAACGGGCCAAGATTTGTCTCAGTTGCCGAATAATCTGATTAAAGGATTACAAAGAAGCAAATTGCTGTTAAGTTGGAATATATTTTTCCGGTAGTTCCCATTCCCTCCCTACACCATTTGTCGCACGGTTTGCTGGAACTGCTTAAACCAGCACTCCCACTCCTCGCCTCTTACCATCCTGCCCGGGAATTCGAGCTTTTCTCGTTGTAGTTTTCTCTCTCTCTCTCTCTCTCTTTTTTTTTGTTTATGTAGTATTTTTCCAAGAGTACTTAGGAAACGACGCGACGCGACACTTTAAGTAGAACGCTAATCGAAAAACGCAAACGACCGGATTTAAATTTTATATCGAAAATATTTGTTAGAAGGGTGAATTGGCGCGTTTCTTCACCAACGTTGTCGTCGTTGTTGCGAATAAAACGGCCCAGATTAAGCGGTAATTTACGTTTCGGAAAAGCCCAATCATACTTACCTACCGCATCGCTATGTGACGATAGTGGTGTCTGTATTCTCTTATCTAATTTTTTTCCCTATTCTTCTGCAGTTTTCGAGTCTTGGAAATTTTCTCAAGGACGTATTCAACATTTTCACAGTAATGAATATGGGTTAATTAAATTCTAAGTATGGTGCAATCGAAAATGGAGAAAAGCTCAACGTTATCCGAGTATTCTGATTACGAACAAATGGACTATTTATTTGGTGAGGTGTGTGGTTTTGGATTAAAATCATGAAAACAAAGTGGTCCTTTTTTATGCAAATTAAATTTGGATCAAATGTACGTGATGAGAATTTCATCTACATTCACCATAAAATTTTTAATCCAGGATAAATTTTTTTGAAAATTTTTTAAAAAAATGGTGGAATAAAATTTTGTTTTATTTTAGAAGATTGTTGAACTCACCTTCTTAGGGTAAACCGGATCTCGCTTCTTTTGAAAATATGTCAACAGCAGGATCACAATGTTTGTGAAATAATCTCAAAACTATGTGGTAAAAATTTCAACTCTCCAACTCAATTTTTTCAACTTACAAGAACTCACTAAAAGTTCAAAAATTTTCAAAAAATTAAAAGAAAAAGTTGAAAATTATTTTCAAACATGGAATTATTATACTTGACAAGTTTTTTGTTATTATTCCATTTTTTAGGTTTTAAAAAATATCACTTTTTGTGTTTTTTCAAGATTTTTTGAAAAACTATGAGGAACATTTTTTTCGAAAAACATTACTCTGAAATGGATATAGGACATAAATTTTAGAATGGTAAGCAGAATATTTCAATTTTATCCCTCACACGAGATTTTTCAGGGGTACTAAGAAAAAATAATTTTTCATGTTTCCAAAATGGGTTTACTAAAAATGGGGAAAATGCTTTTTTGAAAAAAACAAAAAATTATCAAAAAACACAAATTTTGTGTATTTTAGACCTGCAAAAGCAATTTTACTTTTTTTTTTTGAACAATTCATTCTGTTAGTACAGGATTTTCAGGTTTTAACCCGGTCAAAATTCACGGAAAGCGGAAATTTCACATTCCCTAACTTCACCAACATCCATGCATATCTACTATCTACCTTTCCCTTTTGTGGGGCTAAATGAGTTGATAGTTCGTTTTTTTTTTTTTTTTTTTTTTTTTTTTTGGAATTTTTTCCCAAAAAAACCCCCCCCCCCCCTTTTTTTTTTTTGGCAATTACTTCCCAAATAACGCATCCCCCCCCCCCAAATGTTAAAATAAAAGTTGTAGGGCATCAAAAAACAAATATTTTTATTTCGTTGACTTTTTTCGGGAAGAGGTCGTGGGGAGGAGCTATGGAGCTCAGAAAAAAATCATTTTTGTAAATCTTCAACTGACACAAATAATTTTTAAAAAATCGCCCAATTCTCTTTTAGTATAATTTTTCTTACATAGCACTTCTTACAATTATGTAAAATAAGAAAAATTTTAGACCGTTATATTTTTTCATAGTGGGGGGGGGGGATGCGGCGTTTCCAAAAATTTCAATTTTTTCTAGAGGTAAGTCCTATATGACGGAAAATTCGAAAATTTATTTCAGACTAACGTTGCAGAGCGTACTTGAAAATTCCTCTTGAAATGAATAATTTTCGCCTAGGCGAGTTAGGCATAAATTCCAACGAGTCAAAAATTGAATGAATTTAGTACAGAAGTTTTTGTGATTACGGAATTTAATTTTGCTAACCAGTTGAGCATTGGACCTAAATTGAACTCTTGAAGGGGAAATTAAAAATCTAAAATTTGCCAAATTTTGGACATCGGTATTGATTTATGAGGTCTAAAATTTGTTGCTCTATATTAATGAGAGTTTTCAGCTTCTAAACTCAAATTGTAGGGTTAAAATTACAAAAAATGTAAAATGCCCATAAATGGGTATCGAATTTGAAGCATGAATTTTCCAATAAACTGTTTTGGGATCTTGCACCTATTATAATGCAGGACAATTTTGAAACTAAAAAAAGTGAAATCATGGGTAGCATTTATAACACAGAGTTAATGGTCATTTTTCGTTTATATATGCGCAGTAATAACATTTTTCAAAACACGTTCAAAACTTTTTTGAATGTTTGAAGATTTTTGAATTTGAAAATTGAAGAAATTGTGTTGAAGAGTTAGAATTTTTACCACATCACGCGTAAGTTATTTTGCAGCTACTTTAACCCCGCAGTTTGCCGATTTGACCTACCCTGGTGTCTAACAAGTATAGTGAAAGTAGTGAAAAATTGGTGATTTCAAAAGTGAGTAATAAAAATGAAAAACAACTCTTGAAAAATCTGTTGTCAATGAAATGAACAAATTTTTGTCTATCATGATAATAGCTTTACTCGACGTACGTTGGTATGCGCGTTAATAGAATTGCATACCTGGTTTGCCGTAGAAAACACCTTTCATCAAACTGGTACTGCTTGAAATGGATTGAGAATGAACAAAAATTTCTTTATTAGTTTGATATTTTTTATAAAGAAAAAGGGATCGGGTTCGGGTCAGTATTTTTAGTTTTTGAATGACAGTGAAAAATTTATGAAAAAGTAGTGAATTTACGACTTGCTAGAGACAAGTCTTCAAATTTTTATCTGTGCTTTTATTAGTCATCTAGTCAGGTAGGATCCATTAATAGTTTCTAATTTCATTGCATTTTTGTCTATTTTTTTTATTTTTTTTTTATTTTCATGATTTAGTTAGTAATTACTTTTCGTAGGGACCATTGCAACTCACCTCTTACCTCTAAAACAAATCTTCGATAGAAAGAAAAATCATTTTGAGAATTTCCATTATCAAACTTTCAGTTACAGAGGTTTATTTGAATTCTTATACTTCAAAAAAAGAGAGAAATAAGGGGGTGGGGGTCGTAAACTCCAAAAATAATTTTAGCTTCCGAAAACTCAAAATAATTGGATTTAAAAAAAATAGTTGAAAATGGATGACAAAGATCAATTTTAGGCATAAATTTGGTTTTTGGTTATTTTTTTGAAATTTCAATCATTTTTGTTGAAATTTTTCAACTTGTTATCGCTCAATGTTTGCAATATTGAAGAATACATTTTTTAAACTCATA
The DNA here is from genome assembly GCA_900060175.1 of Ferrisia virgata. Classification (NCBI taxonomy): domain Eukaryota; kingdom Metazoa; phylum Arthropoda; class Insecta; order Hemiptera; family Pseudococcidae; genus Ferrisia; species Ferrisia virgata. The sequence continues at coordinate 17,215 of FIZR01016673.1, forward strand.
ATTTCGGATTTCTTAAAAAACCTAATTAGTCAATTTGGTATACCTCTCTGTACAGTTGAGCATAGTCAAATTTTCAGCGGCAAGAATCAATAATTTTGAAAATCTTGGAGGAATGTAAAATATGACTGGGATCTCCAGTACATTTAAAAATGGCTTGTAATCAATGCGAAGGATCAATACTACCTAGACAGCTTATAATTAGTTGATTCGAATGTCTACCATTTACCACATTCAAATTCTCAGTCATAAAAATTGTTTATGGTACCCTTGATACATGTTTTAAAATTGTGGAGAAATTACAGGTCGACAGAAATAGTATAAATGCAGGTGGCCGAAAATGAGTTTTGCACAATCTGAATTTTAAAAGCAATTTTGTAATTTATTCCTGTTTTTAGACATCCAAAGAACAAATTTAGCTTGGGTGCCTATTCTGCCAACCTCTCCAGTCCTCCGAGGAACCACTGCCATTCTGAGAAACATTCCTATCTCATCACATATGGCTGGTATCGAAAATTTTTCTAAATAAAATTTATACCTTGAAGCATCAGAAATATTTCGAGTTATGTGCAAAATTTCATTCAGACCACTTTCCGTACCCTTTATTCCACAAATTGACCGTCAAAAATCAGCCCAAAAATCGATTTATTTCTATTTTATATGAAAAATTAGCTAACATACGACCATACTCGATTGAATCAATGTTGTTCAGGAATCACAAGAGAAATACATATATTTGAAATTTAACAACTTTCGACCCCCACCCCCCATATGAATAAAACCTGGGAATAAGTATTATACAAAGAGCTCCAGTTTACTTGAAAATGGTTGGAAATGGAGTTTGAGAGATTAACAGAACATTAGAAGTAACTTTTTATTAATTCTAAAAAATGGTCGTAGATTGTAAACTTTAATTATTTTTCTTAAAATACACGTTTTCTTAGGTTCCAGAATAAATTTAATCAAACGGTTCACGATATGATTATGAATGTATTCTTGGACCTTTTCGGTAGTTACTTATTGTTTATAAGTAGGTATTTTTTTTAAAACCTACCAAGATGATATTTTTTTTCTCAAAAAATAAGTAGGTAACTTTGCTCTATGAATTAAGACAATATTTTTCCATACTTAGGAAGTTGGGGTTCAAAAATATGGAAACTTTTTAATTTATACAAGTTTGCTTTAATTTCGGTAATTTTCACCGAGACAACAAGACGCCCGTCGTCAGAGTGTGGTACAATGACGATGGCAAACTTGAATCGTACTGTATACGGGGTCGTTTCGGCTCGACAGAAAATTCTTTTCATTTGGCGTTATAGTTGGTGCAATATGGTCGATAAACCACCGCAAGGGGTGAACACGAATAGATTACTCGATAGGATACGAATTTAATAAAAAAAATTTTATTTCTCGCTCTTTTCTCCATACTTGGTTCAATTTCAACCTCTTTCCTGCATTACGTTATCGGTCGAGCGAAAAAAATTTGCGTTCATTATTCGTTTCAACGCAACGATATAGGCAGCAACAATGCCCCCCGCCTTCATCTCCCCGTCCTGCTTATAACATCGAGCAAAGTTCGTAGTTTGCTGTACGGTCGGTGTGCGATGGCGATGGTGAAAAAAGAAAAGGGAAAGTGAAATGGGTGCGGAGGTTGGGAAATTCGAACGAATAAAAAACTTTTCTTCTTTCGGTATTGGAAAAAGTTAATAATACCGTGAACTTTTTTTTTTTTCTTTTGCAATATTTGTACCCGGAATAAAGTTGATTTTTTGTTAGACGAGCCCTTTATTTCTCAAATGAGTACGTACCGTGTAAGTATGTAGTATACGTATATATGTGCAATTGTAACAATGTGTGCGTGTTTTTTTTTTCTTCTCCTTTTCTAAGGCGAGAGGTAAACGTGGTTGTGTAAAATTGAGATGGCGAAGGCGTTAGCATAGGTGAAGGGGTGTACCATTCGTATACAGTATTTGTTGTTTCAGAGTTTACTTTTCTTATTACATAGACACGATGGTATATGGTATTCGAGTTCTCGTCGAAATGAAGTTATACAAGTTGTCGTAAGTTTTCGGAAATGATGTAGTGGAATGTGCGTACAAGGTCGCTTTTTTTTTCATTTTACAAGCGCGTGTATGTTTGTTTTGTTTTTTCATTTTCTTCGTCTTTCTCTCTCCGTCTAACGCGCTGTTATTCTCACCGTACGGGCCTTATTTCAAGTTAGGGTACTTTCATTTTTTTAGTGAAACGATGACGAGAATGAACGAGAGAGGTATTACTTGCAGTTCTATTCTTTCTCCTTTTGTTTTTATTTTCTTCTACGTACTAAACGCACGCAACACGCACGTTAGCAGTAAACAGTTGTTTGAAAAAAATCAACTGTTGGATGCTAAAGATGTACGTACGTAAAGTTTACAAGAGACGGTTTTTTTTTTCTTCTTTTTTTGTAGCTTTTATCACCTCCACTGTTCATTTGCTTTTCGTCTCTCTCAAATTGAGCGGATCGTCTTAGCAAGAAATGAGCTTTTATTTAAAGAGCTTACAAGCCGTGAAAATCGTATTTGCTTTTGACGCAAGTAATATGCGCGCCACCGTAACAAAAATACTAAAATAGGTTGCTTTTCGTGTTACGTACAATACACAATTTGCTAAAACGTGTGAAATTTTCTTCTCGAAATGATTTCACGGTACTGGTATTGTTTGCAAATATATCAACACCGAGGGAATGATCATCACTGAATGGGATGGGTTTTCAAGTTTGATAGGATGTTATATTATATATCTAACTACGTGAATGTGCTATTGATATTTCTATTTAGTTGACCCTTTGGCTACAAAACTCTCAACGCGTGATATTGTTTCTTAGTTTGAACCAAACAGTTCAATTTTTTCTCATAACTGGTCCAAAAGGCAGGGTAGAAGAGCATTTCAAAAATCCTGGAAATATAAACTTTTTTTCGGAGGCTCTAGAAAACGTCTGGAAAATGGGACAGGTCGATTTGGGAGGTCAAAATTAAGGTGCATACTAATTTCTGTTGAAAAACGTTGGTGTCTTTTTCAAATTTAGAATTTTTTAATTTATTTTATGTTTTTTCGAGTTATAATTGACCTCCAAAAAAAGTTTTTTCAACTGTCCGGCTGGAAATTCCAGGAAAACTACGTCAATATGTTTGAAAGGATTTATGAAATTTTTAGTTGTCGAAGATCATATCCAGCCATTTGGAAAAATAGATTTTTTGCTGGAGGCTCTAGAACAACTGAAAAGGTTTATATATCGAATTTTGAGACCTAAGTTAGGTGGCAATCAAGTTTTTATTGAATGAATGTTTTCTAGAGGCGCCAGAACATCTAGAAAATATCATAGATCCATTAGGGTGATCAGTATTAGGTATTGACGCTATTTTCTACATTATAACTTCTATAGATCATATTAGGCAAAGTATTTTAACATCGTAAGATCCACAGTTGACCATCAACAGTAAACTATCAATAGTGAATCATCGAAATCTGGACAGTCAAAATCTGTGTTGTTCAAATTTTGATGGCATTGACATTAAAGGTCAACTGTTCCAAGTTTTTAACATCTGGAACGTTACTAGTTGGATTATGTTCGACGAAAAAAATTAAATTTCATGAAAAAAACGCTGAGCAACGTTCAAAATTTTTTAATCGTAAAAATAAATCAAAAATTTTTTAAAAGTCATGTCACTTAACATGAAATTTGGATTTTTGGTGGAACCAGGGAAGTGACAAAATAAAGAATTTGAAAATTTGCTCAATTTGACGTTTAAGATGTTGGCAGCCTGGGTATTGACTGTCAATTGACAACTATTGATGGTTTGGATCTTAATGATCCACTATTAATGGTCAACTCTTGATAGTCCGTGGTTGACATCAACTGTTGATGGATCTGGATCATCGAGATTTGACAGTTCAAGTTTTTATGGTGTGGCTGCTGATAGTCCATTATTATCGATCAACTTTTGACTGTCCACTATTGCCCATCAACTGTTAATAATCAAGTATTGACTGATTTGGACTGTCAATAATTGGATTATGTTTGAAAAAAAATTTAAATGTTATGAAAAAAATGCTATTTGCTTAGAATTTTTATAACATTCAAGTTGATGTTCAACATGTTAGTATTGCAAATATTGATGGTCAAGTGCTGACTTTCTGGATTTTGATGGTTCATGATTGATGGTCAACTCTTGATTTCACTATCAACTATTAATGGTCTAGTGTTGGTGGATCTGTACTATCAAGAGTTGATAGTCCAGATCTTAATGGTGTTGTGGTTGTTGAAGGTCCTGTGATGTTAGTCAACCCTTGATAGTCCATAGTTTTGACAGTTCAAAGTTGACTATCAACTGCTGATGAGTCTAGAATGTCAAGAGTTGACAGTCCAAATCTTCATGATGCAGATGTTGAAGGTCCTATAGTGTTGGTCAACTTCTGACCAACCATCGTTGACTATCAAATGTTGATGTTCTAGTGTTGGTAGATCTGGACTGTCAAGAATTGATAGTCTAAATCTTGATAGTGTGGATGTTGAAGGTCCTGTAATGTCGGCCAACTCTTGACAGTCTATTGTTGACCATCAACCTTTTGATGGTCAAGTGTTGATGGACCTGGACTGTCGACTCTTAACAGTCCAAATCTTAAGGTTGCGGATGTTGATGGTCCAATATTGTTGGTCAACTCTTGGCAGCTCACTGTTTACTATCAACTATTGATGGATCTAGACTGTCAACAGTTGGCAGTGCAAATCTTGATGGTGCCAATGTTGATAGAATGGTATTCTTGGTCAACTCTTCGCAGTAGGACATTATTTGATAGTAGCAAACTGAATTACACGAGACAAAATGTTTTCACTATGAAAAAACAAAAATTAAAATCAAGGTGAGAACGAAATGAAGAGATGATTAATGATTGATCATATGATTTTAAGTTGAAATGGCGAAAAAAATTTTTAAATAAGCTTTAACTTTGTTGTTTGAGCTTTAAGTAATGTTTAACTCTTCAATTTTATGTTAAAATGTTCGAAAAACCTGATGAAGAATTGGTAAAGCTGAAATTTCAGCTGGGAATAGTATGACTCAGTTAATTTTGATCTAATTATATACTGAACGCGCTAATACCATAATCACTTCTATCCACTTACTATAGGTTGGAGAGTTCATACCGGACGTTTAACTAACCTGGGTGAAAGAGAACTCTCAAATTGACCAAAATCCTTCATTAAAAGATCTGAGTTTTTCTACACTGCTGCCTTTCTCTGAACTGGATCACATATTGAGATATGGTTTTATTTTGTGTCTAATCTGCTATATGTTTTTATATAATTGCTCGTTTTATTATTTATTTCTTCCTCAGTTTTTTCTTCAATTTTAAACGACTTTTTTCTGCTCAAATATTGCACTATCCCGAGCGTAATCAAAGTATTTAAAGTGGGATAAGTAGTTCGACACAACGTTTTAAATATAGGTACTTTATACAGCATTTTATACCTGTTCACCGTAAAGCTAGAGTTCGTCGGTCTATCGGTCGAACGGTCTCGTCTGTGGTTGTTATTTCATACACTGTACCTTGGCTAAAGCTATACACGACGAAGCGTGTCTAGAAGGTTGATGTACCGTCACCATCGCTTTTCCTGCGACCAAACGGTGGAAATTTTATCGTTTTCATTATAGCCGTATCCCGTCCAAAAAACGAAATGCTGAGAAGATGCAGGGGAGCGGGAGTATAAAAATTTCACGAACGGAAGTTCGTATTTCATGAATAATGAGTACCTACGGTTTTGTCGAACGTGGCCGGAATATTACGGTAAATGGACGGTAGAGAAAGAGAGGGAGTGAAGAGTATGATGCGAGAAATGAGGAAAGGTTGAGCGACCAGAAGGTGAATGTAGAATGGTTTGAGATGTATCCAACCTACACTCTACAGTACACCTGTGAAGTATCTTCCCTCTACCATGTCTTTTTCCTGCTCTGCTGGTTTTTTGTAGTGGAATGCTTCTGTAGACCATTACGATACGAGCGAGTATTTTTTTACCAGCGCAACAACGTCAAATTGCTACGGACGTGGTTGTTTTTATCGATGGAGGCGATGTAAGTTAGGTACTAGGTGGTTGGTATGTAATGTACATACAGTTGGGTTGCATTTAGGTGTGTCTCAGGTTGTCCGATGTGCAGGTTTTGTAACGACGACCGCGTTGTAAAAAGGTTGGGGACAAAGCTAGAGATAGAAATATTAGCAGCGCTATTTCGTTTAGGTCAATAAATTACTCCAGATTCCGGAAATATTTTTCATAACAATGTAATATCCTCGCTCGGTATTATTATCTGACCTTTTACTGTTGCTCATGTTGGTATGCTAGTCTTGTGTTACGCCATCCTTATTGATTATTGATTGAAAATATCATAAATGATGTGTTCGTAATTGTTTACTCTTTTCCATCTGGTAAAAAAGTGCTCTGAAAATGCTCCAATCGTTTAATTCTGTGCTACTATGTGCTATCAATGTATTTGAATTGATAAAATTACATGTACCTTTTTTCAATTTATTTTGCTTTTATTCAGAAGTTTTATCTGAGAACATATTATGAAATAATAAAATCTAGAGTATAATTTATTGTTACTCCATCTAAAAATTCCTTTAGGTTTTTCAAAATTTTCTATAGCATCACATCAATTTTAAAAAATCATTATAGATAAATTTTAGATTATCTTTATTTTTATGGCAAGTTGGTGACAGGTCACATAGTTCAGTTCACACGGTTTTCATCTTTCAAGTCGAGTTCTAAAAATCACCTCTTGTGAAGAATTCTTAAGATCATTTATAGATCAAAATATTGAAATTCTAAATCATCTTAATCTCTTGAACTAAGTTATATATGTGCTCAATTTCAGCAGTGATATTCGTTATCATCATTGTTTCTAGAACCAGGCTCTAAAGATTTAGTACACTGTTAATTGAAAACCGGATAATTTAATCTCTACAGTTAAATTCCAAAGATTGTGCACTGTACAAAAGTTCCAAAGACCACCTGTGGAATAAATTACGTACAAAAGATCGTGTCTCCTGTTGTGTTTTCGAGCATATTTATCTCTAATTTGCCTCTAAATGAAAGTTCTGAGATCTTCATCTCTAGAACAGTGTAGTTCTAGATTATTTTTATCTCTGCTATTAATTTATCATCTCTGGTGCGAGGTAGGAAAGACAGGCTGTGGAGTAAAAATACTCAAGACATCTGATAGAATGTTACAAAGATCATCTTTATCGCAATCATCATAATCATTGCTTTCTTAAGAATCATCTTTACTTCTTGAACAATTTTTTGAAAACCTTCATCTGTAGAACAACTTATTACATTTTCTTTATCTTTAAACTTGATTTTTTAATCATCTCGTTGCTAGGTTAAAAAGATCATCTAAAAAAAAACTTCTAAAGATCGTCTCTAGCCTTAATTTTTACAGCATCATACAAATTTATAGACTTGACTTTTTGTTGAAGTTATACTTATCCGAAGGGAAAATTCATGGCTTTTTCAAATAATAATAGAAAATTAGAAGTTGTGCACCGCGTTGAAATGAAAAAAAAAATGCATCGCTTTGCGTTGCTTTCTGAGCCGGATTTTCATGAAATATCGAGTATATGCAAATTGTTACATTGATCGACCAAAGTGAAGAAGCCCTTTTCTAAATCTACTTGTTAAATTTCAACCTCTTGGTTCAGTTTAGAGTGCAGATAATGAGAAAAAAAAATTCAAAAGATAACAAAGATCATCTAAAAAACTTTACCTTTTCAGGGTTGTGAGGGGTTGGAATGAAGCTGAAAAGTCGAAACCTTTGAAAGGCACATCTAGAGTCCTTACTAAATCTGTATATCGAATTTATATTTAATAGGAGGAGAGGCTAACCACTCCCCTCTTTCCAACATGTTTAATTCGGTCACCTCTATAAGAAATTTTTTTCTGTATATGCTGAATTTCATACCTACAAATGACTTAACATCTTTTTAAAAATTGGCGGAAATATTGAAATTTTAGTGAAATATAGAAATGAATCTGCTAGATACTAGTTATGCACCTCACTTTTTTTATGCAATGAAATGTACAAAATTGGGCACTTTTTTCATTTGAAATTGTATGTTTCTTTTCAAAATTTCAACCTTGTTTCACGGAGTCATTGATGCATGCTGCCTTTTTCAACTGGAAAAAAAATTAAGCTTCTGAACACCTGCTGCCCTCACCAATAAAGAAAACAATTTCAATTTGCTCAAATATAAATATGAACATTTCTTCCAATTTTTGCTTTTCACATTGGGCACTCAGCTCCTTAAGACCGTGCCACCAAACTCCGCTTGCTTTCTAACTATTTTTGGATGGGAGATACCTGTACAAGGAATGTTTTTTATTTTCAAAATAAAAAAAGAAACAGAAAAATCTTATATTTCCTTTCCAAAATTCTTTAATCTTATATCGATTAGTTTAAAAACAATTTTAGCGATTTTTGCCTTTTACCGGGGGGGGGGGGTGCAATCAGTGTAAAACGTCGAGCCCACTGACAGGCACATCTCGGACCTATACACAAATTTCAACTTTCCAATTGGGGAGAAAGGAAGATATCCCTTTGAGGCATTCTTGTTACACTGGTTTATTGTTGTTTGAGAATCGCTTTTGTTTTCTCACATTTACTGTGAAAAGTTCTTCTCACTGCTGGAAACCAATAATGAAATACTACAGATATTCACCGTTCACGTAGAGAGGAACTTAAGCCTATTAGCAGCAATTGTGTAAATACTGGTTTGCGGGATGAGGGGAGAGGGAAAGGCCAGACCCTTCTGTGAGCAGTTTTCCCTGAATCTTGTATACGAAAAAAACACTGTTAAATTCAACATTCACAGCTCTGAAAGGCATCTAAATGTTGATTTTCTTGACCCCTTATGCTCAAAGTTTTTCAAAATTTTCCAAAATTTTCGCTTTCGCGTATATATATTGTCTTTTTCAAGCAATATTTTTAGCACCCTCCCTCCTCCAATCACCTTCTACACACAAAAGACTGGTATGGGGAGGAGCTCTGTTGCAATGTTTTGAGGAATGTGCTCGTCGTTGACGTAGAGGAATCAGGTGGATCACCACACCCCTGATGGTCTTTTAGTACCCAATTTTTAGTATATTTTATTTGCAAATTCAGTTTTTACCATCTTTTTGGGTGAGGAAAACAAAATTATTTCAACAAAGAAATTTTTTCATTATGGTATCAGTATCATAATGGAGGGGGAGGGGGGATTGAGTTGGATATGTTTCCTGTTTACCATGTTATTTCGAGTCCGACAACGTTACCATTCGCGCCACCCTTCTATTTAAAAGTCAAACCAAAAGAACAGTAACTGAAACGGTGCTTTTATTTAGTTTTTAAACTACTGAAACTAGCAACAGTTGCAAGTGAACGAAGCGAAAACCGTTATCTAAAGTATACTTATACGAACGTCAAAGGTGTCGAAAATGTCTTTTAATACGTACATTACATCCAGCCCAAAGCATTTTGACACCATCGAGATAACACTAGGCTGATAGCTATACATAATGAAACACTTTATTATGACGACGAGGCTTCGATCTGAGCAACGAGAAGAGAAAGGCGAAACGTGTCGCGATGTGTAATTTGCGAAGTTATCGTGTGAACAGACGATGCGAGAGCACGATGCCGATGGAGACCGACCAAACGAACGAAAACGACGCGACGTGAAACTAGTTTAATTTTATTATCTCGGCTCAGTGTTACTTATTCGCGAAGGTGTCACATTGCCAAGCAAAGTACGAAGGGAAGAGTTGTATAGGTAAGGTAAGCAGGCTTTCGGCAATAGAAGTGTACGTTGTCGTTAAGAGGCTACGAGCACATTCCCAAAAGCAGTAACCCAATTTCAACCGCTAATATATCAGTCTTAGTTTCGGAAACTATCTTACAGAGAGAGGCTGTATTTCTGTAGTATATAGTATTGCGTATATACTTACTACCTATATCTGCTTAGAAATAGTATGCGTGCTGCTTGCGTGCACACTATTCTAGCATGTATATACCTACATAGGTACAGTAGAAGCAAAAGGACCTAAAACGTGACCTCCCTTTATTAGTCGGTTTATCTTTTAAACGGTTTATTCAAAATAAATGCAAATCAACTTGTAACTTGCTAATCCGCACTTAATGAAAGTTTCCGTTCTGCAAATAACGCGAACAAACACCCGCATCTACCGTGCTGCTCTGGCGTACAAAGTGAGAGAAAAGGTGTAGTCGGCGACGTTTACTCTTTTTTACCTTCTCCTGCTGCAGCTGCGGCTCGTTTTACGTTTCCTTTTCATAGTTTTAGAAAAGATTTATTTATTATTTTACCGCTGAATCGGTGATAAATGAGCTAAAGTACCTATACCGTTGAAAAGCTTAGTAGCTGTGTGCGAACCGACGTTGGTGTAATGGCGAGATTTTTATCTTCGCCGAGGTAGCCGTACTCATTGATCATGTTATTTGAGGTATAGCCAACCGATGTGTGGTGCAGAGAGAAAGGGCGAACCTGAAGCAAGAGCTTTTGTCGTTGCAATTTGCAAAGTAGTTAATCGAAAGGATGAATTAGATGAAAGAGAAGCGAAGTCGAGCCAAAGCTAGTCCTTCCTGGTATTCTTATGTGTTTATTGTCGATTCTGCCATAGATTTATCTGGGCCGAATGATATTGCCAAAAAGCCAACGCGTCATTATTTTGAGTCGAATGCTGGAACCATGGAAAACAACGATAGCGCGTCATTTATGTAGTACACGTTGATATTGTGTTAGATTAGTAGGCTTAGATATTAGGTAGATATAGTAAAATAGTGGAAGTATAGTCGAGGTGGGAGGTAGAGGAGGAAGGATATGAAAAGGCAACCTGAGCTAGTTAGAATGGGCGCGATTGTTACCCCCGAACGAAACGTAGCACGGTTACCTTAATAGTTGCCCGTTCGTCTATAATTAAGAGCCTAGCGAAATCTAATGAAACGGAAATTGTTAGATTATTCCTAGTCATGTAGCGAAAGTAATTTGCCGCTTTGTTCTGCCGCAGATAAAATGAATAGGTAATCGGCTCATAATTCATCTTTAAACGTGGCGATGGATGCGGCTCTGTAGCTACATAGGTAGAGGTAGTACACCACCAGAATCGGTATAGAATGTACATATATTAAATGGACGGACAAGCCGACAAGCCGAGCAGCCGAGCATCGTTGGGTCAGCTGGACGACGCGACGGTACACGACCGGGGGTACACTATTTAGGTCCGATTTCTGATTTTACACACTGGCGGCGCAGCGTGTAAAGGACTTTCTGTGTTTCACTCTGCTCGCCTTTCTCTTCGTCTCGTTGCCGGGTAATATGTATTCGTCGTAGCCTACCTCGTACCCCTAGCTGTAGCTACAGAGTCGGGTTATTTTGTAGTACGATTGGTACGCGGTGTGGCACGGCACGCCACGGCACGGTCCGCACTGGGCCAACGATGCTGATAACGTACAGCTTTGCCGAGACCATCGTTTGTGTACCTACGTAGCGTAGGTACTTTAGCTACTTCTCGCCTCGTCCCATCGGCCACCTCTTCCCAGGATACCTCTTTATACGAAAATAACGACCGAATTGTATAGAGCGCATCCTCTTCTTCGCACAATGGAGAGAAAAGCTTCGAGTCGAGTGTGTAGCTAATGCTACCCCATCGCCTCCACGACCACCGCCAAAATATAAGGTTTTCCTTTCGACCTTTGGTATTTCTAAGCTTTAATTTCTGCAACGAATTTGAATAACGTGATTTACAAGCTCGTTGGGAATCCTACAAGGCGAAGCTGGCTGCTTGGCGAGTTCTATCTATCGTTTGGTTTTCCTTACAGAGGAGCGTTTTTTTTTTTTTTTTTTTTTTTTTTCACTTTCTCTGTCTGTCTTTTTCTTCTATAGTTGAACGATATCGTAGTCGTTGTGTTGTGTGCACGGCATGAAAAAGTAATAAATTAATGGTAGGTTTTATCGAGATTATGCGGAGAATGGTGTAAATTTGCGACGAGCTTATCGAAGTGTGATATTATTTGGTGTCGTTTGTTGGATGTGCTCGCCTAGTGCGTGGAAAATGCTCGTGCGCTGCTGTTGATACGATGAGCAATATCATTGGAAAGAGAAAGCAATGAGTACGTTAAAGTAGGGTTGAATTATAAATGTATAATTTTTGTTGCATCCGGTACAGTATATTATTATAGTACGTATAAAGTTGGTAAAAGTTTTGAATAAAATTTAATGGGCAGCAGTGGCTGTAATTTTAAATGTACCGATGTATGTGAAATTTATAGTTATGCTGGTAGGATATCGCTTAGAAATATTCGGCTCAATTACTGGTTGGATTTTTAAATTTTTATGGTGCATTTTAATTGGAAATATTATCGGTTGATGGAAATTTTATTCGCCGAGCAAATTGAAAGGATTAAAAAAAGGCTTGCAGTTCTGCATATGAAATAATTTTAATTCGTTGCACTTGTGCGTAAAGTAAACTTGATTCCAGCAAAAAATTTCGCCAACATTTTACCATGGTAATTTTCACGCTATGGCATTAGAATACGAATAAAAATACAGATTTAAATTCATATATGTACAAGTAAGTACATTTTTTTTAAATTTGAAAATACTCGTATTCAGCTTTCAAATTCCCAAACAGAGATGAGAGAGTCTGAGATCAGGTATTTTTTTCTTCAATATTGAATTAACTGTTTTCTGGTTTTCATCTTTTGGAAAAAGAATAATAAGTGTTGAAAAGCCATGGAGAACTTTATACTGTGCCAATGTGTTATCAACGTTTAAGTTTCAAAAAGCAAAAAAGAATCTATGGCGGAATTGTTCATGAATTTATTTTGGTTAAAATTGTGTTTATGTGATTCTCAAGACAGAATTAGAGAGAATTATATGCTTTTTGAGCCTGATTTTCATGAATTAAGAAGTTATTCGAATTATCCACTCATGGAATGAAAAAAAGAAGCGCTGTGGGTTGTATTTTCCAAAACAGTGGTAGGGGTACAGATAAATATTGAAGTGAATAGCTGAAACTCCCAAAAGGCACATCTAAAACCTATACTAAATCTACATACAAAATTTCAGTTTCTTTGTTCAATTTGGAGGGAAGTTATGTGAAGAACAAACTCTAAACATCAGTACGCCTGCCCCAAAAAACCATATTTTTGTGGCTGTAAGGGGTAACAATAAGTTTGAAAAGTCGAAACCCTCGAACGACTCATCTACGACCCCTAAAAAATCTACATGCCAAATTTTAACAGCTTAGCTCAATTTGGGGAGGAGATAGGGGATACAGCTCTTTTTCCAGTTCAAAAATGGAAAAAACTCTGACGGTTCTCATTTTAAATTTATGAGCATGATTAATTTTTTTTATCAATTATTGGCATTTTAATTTTTTATCTGACATAATCCAACTACACCTAATGTAATGAACCCGAGAAATAAAATCCTAAGCCTTTGAGCATTTTACCAAATTTGATCTGTAATGTTTTTTAGCATTCAGAATTTTGCAAAACTACTTAGCATTTTTTTTAACACTCAACTTTTTTGTCAAACATAATGCAACTGTTGACGGTCCATATTAGTCATCACTGGACCATTAGGACTTGTTGATGAGCAGTGACCGGTCAAGAGTTGACCAACAATACGGAACTATCAACATTGATAACATCAAGATTTGGACTGTAAAGAGCTGACAGTGCAAATCCATCAACACTTGACCATCAACAGTTGATAGTTAACTATGAACCGCCAAGAGTTGGACAGCAATATTAGGCCATCAACATTGGCACTATTAAGATTTTTATGAACTGCCAAGACTTGACCAACATTATAGGACCTGCCACATCCGCACCATAAAAATTTGGACGGTGAACTCCTAACAGTACAGATCCATCAAAAGTTGATAGTCAACTATGGACTGTCAAGAAATGACCATGAATCGTGAACCATCAAAATCCAGAAAGTCAACACTTGACGATCAATATCTGCACTACCAACATCTTGAACATCAACTAGAATGTTGAAAAAATGCTAAGCAAATTTTAAAAATTCTTCATGTTATCATTTCTCCAGTTCCAGCAGAAGTTCCCTGGTTTTCATTAACAATGTGATGCAGAAAATCAGGCTTGAAAAGGCTCCTGATGTCTTCAACGCATTTAGAGTACTGTACTGTACTTATTTGAATTTAAATTTTTTCAAGGCTCAATTTTTCTCAAATTATTTTTTAGTAATTCAAAAAGTGTGAAAAATGACATTTTCCTGGTCTTCCTCAAAAAGCAGGTAGAGATGAAAAATTGTCATTGTTGATTATTTTGGCTAAAAATAACAAGTAGTAAGTAATAAAGAATTTTAAATAAAATTTTTGAATTTTGTTTTACAAAGATTTATAATTTTTGATATTTTTTTTTAGATTTTAGCCTTCGCTGGGAATGATAAGTATGCACTTTGTGGGTTAAAAACTTCACCACGTTTGTTAAAGGGCATTTTAGAATAATTGAGCACTATTTGTTTTCAATTTTGTAAAATTTGCAAAAATCGATCCACCCAGATGTTTAATCTGTTTTTGAATATATTTGGTTTGAAATAATTCCACATGATTTTGATAAATTCTATACGGCTTGCAGTATACTTATAAATTTTGATGGAATTATTTTATCTTCACTTGCTGCTTCATCATTAATAGTCTCTATTCCTTGTACAACGAGACCAAGTATTTGGTTGCTGATTGCACAGCATGTCTTTATGTATCTTTCCAATTCATTTTAGCTTAAGGGTGTGAAAGAATAGTCGAGTAAGCTGATTCAAATTATTCAATTTAGATCCTTTTGTTGGGTGGAAATAAAAGGGACAGAAGTAGACGCCAGACAGAAAAAGAGTATTTGAAGAACATTAGTTCGCTGATGGTTTGTGGTTAAAACGCAGTAAGTATTAGATATACATTTCTACAAGTAAACGAATACGAGTTGGAGTTGAGTGTTCGAGCATCAGCATCGTCTCGAATTCACTGTTGAGGATTGAGGGTTCTTGAAAACTAGGTATGGTACTTATTTCGCTGTTTTGGGAAACTGCTCGTGACACTTCGACTATTGCATTAGCATCGGAAGTAATTTCGAGATGTACGTTTCAATATTTATAAAACCACATATTCGTCTAGAAGTTTCGGTTCACGAGTGAAGTTACTACCGAAGGAGGAGGGGGGGTTAATTAGGTAGATAAAGTGGTGGGATAAGGGTAGCTGCTTCATAATATTATGAATGCAACAAAGAAAGCTCATTGTTGATACGTGAAACAATGATATGATCTCTTGGGTGAACCTTGGGCGACGATGATACAGCGTAGACGCGTAAAGTAATGTTTTATCCAATTATCGCGACGAGACTATTAAATTATCGTTGGTACGACGAGTAAGTACTACTTATTCGCAGCATATGTGTACCTTTGAGATGAGGGTTGGATAAAATTACCATGTTTAACGATGACGCACACCAGGAATATGGTCTCAACGTAATTGAAGCGAAGAGAAACAGAGTTCGCGTCAGTTGTAAAGGAAAACAAAGTGACCAACGATAGATTATTAGTATGAGTTAATCGCATTACTATCTAAGTACATAACTAAGTATTCCATCTTCAAGTAACCGCAACGTTAGCGATAAAAGTGGCTACGGTGGCGAATGTTTCTCAATTGCTAGTTATTCGTATACGTTTAAAAGCATCGAAGATAAAAACTTGACGAAGTTCGGAACGTACTGTACTTTTTTATATTTACTTTTTTTACTGGGATTTTTTTTCATTCTGATATTACGTTTCTACTCGCGAAGCCTTCGTGGTATGTTCAAATGAAAGTACATAGAAAAGGGGAGCGACGCCTTCGGTCCGCGAGTGAGATCGCCACCATTCGGACAGAAGTAAAACAACAGCGTGAAAAACTTAAGTGTATAAGTATGAAATTATTTTCAAAAAGAAGAACGAAAACTTATTTTTGTCGAATTGAGAAGAGTGCTGCAGAATTAGAACATTCGTTGCGGTGGCCTTGTAAATACTTACATAAACATAGCTCTTTCTTCCTTTCTTTAATTTATAATTTTATTTGTTTTCTTACGGTATGGGAAGGAAATACACTTGCACGATGGTCTGTTTGTGTGTGCATTTGTCAAAAAGCAAACAATGTTAATCCGGCGAAAAGCATATTGTTCGAACTAAAAACAATGGAAATATGAAATTGGTCGGTATTAGGAAATATCAAACGATAACTCATTTTTATAATAATGAAAAGTGATAAAAAATGGTGTATACCATATTATGACGTAAAAGCATACTACCCGTCAAACAAATTGTGTCAGGAAATGTAATGTCACATGACACAGTTCTAACATGAGACTTTTGACTGAAAAAATGGCACACTTTTGGCCATTCAGCCAATCACAGATTACTAAATATTTGTCAAACTCATGACAGTGACATTGAAATGGTGCAATTGTAGCACCAGGATGACTCCAAAATGACTTCTTTATGACATGGCTGTGACATGATTGTGACATATTATAGACATGTGTTTGACACATGAGTGACGTGTTTTTGACACGATAATGGCACATTTCTGACATGATAATGGCACACTTCTGAAGTCACACCTTTTATCACAAAAATGACATGTTTCTGACATAATTCATTTTCCATTGCACTAAATTGCTATAAATATCAAGGTATTAATTTAACAATTTTTTTATTTGTATTAATTTACAAAATTAAAAATTTTTTTTCGACTTAATAATGAAATGCTTCTGACCTGCTTATAATACTTATGTGACTTAGAAGTGGCACGCTTCTGACAACAGGGCAAAATTAATTCAACACTATTGTGACATGTTTTTGACGCTGCTTTGGCACATTTTTGACACAATTGAGGTAGGCTTTTGACTCTGTTTTGGCAATATACTATTGTCATATTAATGACATCTGACGCGCTTTTGACCTGATTATGACACACATGTGACTTGGTAGTGACGCACTTCTGACAACATTATGGCACCATTCTGACACAATTGTGGCACGTTTTAGACACCATTTTGGGTACAGTTTTGACTTAATTGTGACATGGCTTTATTTCGATGTGTCAGAACCCAGATCAAAATACATTAGTTGTGTCAAAAATGTATAACAGTTGTGTCAGAAATGTGCCAAAGTGGTGTCAAAAGCATGCCACAAGTGTGTCAAAACGGTGTCATAATATCACCTGAAACTTAGAAATATAGATATTAATGGCGTTTTTCTGATTTAAAATTGACGTAGTAATTACAATGTCTATTAAAATAGGCGGAGTAATCATTATTCTGATTGATTGAAATTTTTTAATATCGGATCTAATATGTACTGACACGAATAGGACGCGTCACATGAAACCAAACTGGCAACATTTACACGCTGGGTAATTTATAGCTCTTGAATTCGTACTATTCGAGTTAAAGTACAAGTACATTCGGTCAAGTAGAAATTAACTCGAACACATGTAGCATAGTGTAAAACCCATACAAACCTGTCTGTACCTACAATGTACAAACCCGAGAGTAACTTACCTATTTCGCATACTACGTACGAATATATCGTTTGCTAAAGTGAAAAGTGAACATTGCATATGAATATTTGATAAAGGTTGTTAGCCTGAATGCCGTACACGATGTCGTTCAGCATACCTACCCTTGTAATAGCTTACAGTGTTTTTGGTGTGGTATGCTCTGTAGCTGTACTTAGGTATCTCTATGTACAATGTACAACTACTTGTACAAGCATAAAGGTCTGTACCAACATAGAACAAGTTGTATGTATACAAGCGACTACGACAACTAGGACCAGGATACAGCGATGAGTGTTACGGAATGTAAATTTGTATCCGGAAAATAAAACGAAGCCAGGGTACAAGAGAGAGAGAGAGTGACGGGGAGCTTGAAAAGTGGCGAATTTTAAGTTTAACAGCGGGTGAAATTCCAAGCTCTCTTGAAATAATTTATGACGAAATTACCGAAGTCCATTTATCATTCGTTCGTATACCGCTACGTTGTAGTTAGTCGTACTATACATAGTAGAAGGTGGATTCGCTAAAACTAAAAGTAAACTTTGCTGGTAAAAAAAAAAACCTCGAACCTAAAAAAATGGCAGGCGGATGCGTTGAAACTCGTAAATAATTTTCGCGACGCTGAGACACTGTGCGAATTAAACCACCGCGAAGTAGCGAAATCAAACGCCGGAAAATGGGTCTAGAAATTTTTTTTCTCCGTGTTTGGTTCCCCCCCCTGTTTTTCTTCTGCTAGTATAACTAGGTATAGTAGTGTGTGTTCGTAGATGTTTACTATCTTGGAAAAAAATGAAAAACAAGAAAAAATAAGCTGAAGTGAAAATGTACCGGCTAACGTGAGTTATGGCAGCTAAATTTCACGGTGTTGGAAAATTAATCTCTCAGCGTGGAAGAATTGAACCTTTGTGGAGATGGAATGTTTGTACTAGCAAATTGGTTCGCCTTGAGGAAATATATTTGGGACCGTGAGGTGCGCTGTAATATACCTAATAAGGATTCACATTGAAAGGTTATAAAAAATAAAGGTAATTTGGTTTTTACCGTTTCTTTACTTTCTCGTTTATTTTTACGTTTTTATTTTTGTTGTTGTTGTTGTTTCATTCAGCCAAGGCATTGAAAATAAGTTTACTATTTTGTTGTTTAAAATTTCAGGTGAAAAAATTAATTGTGTATGAATTTTTTTCAATGGCTAAAAATATAGTGTTTTTTTTTAAATATTTACTTGAAATTTTTTCATGATCTTTTTTGCTTTAGGCGAACAAAATTTTTTATTTGAAAAAAATATCCAATACGCATATTAATCGACTGAATTATTCGAATATTCCACTGACGAAATAATATTTATAAAAACAAAAAAAAAAAAAAAACGAAGTGATGCTTTTTTAGCCTGATTTTCGTGAGATATTAAAATCACGAGAATTGAAAAAAAGCATCCCCTCGCAATGCTTTTTTCCTAATCAGTATTCAGAATAGGAAGGGTTCAATGGGTGTAAAATGTATAAACCCTCAGAAGGCACATCTATAATCCTTACTAAATGTACATACCAAATTTCAACTGCGTACTTCAGTTTAGAGGGGAATTATGCAAAGAACAAATACTAAAAATTAAAAGAATCGAGTAAACATCTTATTTTTGGGGATGTGAGGGAGTGCAATGGGACTGAAAAGTCAAGACTCCAAAAGGGCACATCTAGAGTCCCTTCTAAATGCATACACCGAATTTCAACTTCCCATCTTACTTGGGGGGGGGGGTTATGGTAGAATCGAACTCAAAAAACTCAAAAACTGAGGAAAACCAACCAAAAATTATATTTTTGAGGCTGCGAGAGGATGCAATGGAGCTGGATAGTTGGCGCTCCAAAAAAAAACACATCGAGGGTCTCTACCAAGTACGCATACTATATTTCAGCTTTCCAGCTCAATTTGCATAGGAGTTATGCGAGGAACAAACTCAAAAAATAAGAAAAACGGGCCAAAAAACCACATATTTGGAGCTGTAAGTGGGTGCAATGAGGCTGAAAAGTCGAGAGCACATTTAAGCCCTCGTATTAAATGTACATATCGAATTTCAGCTTCGTACCTCAATTTGGTAGGAGATACGAAAGGAACATCTCTTTTTCAAGGTTAAAAAGGGGATAAACCCTCATATTTCTCCTCCCAATTGACTTAGAAAGCTGATTTTCACATATGCCATGCAACTTTGGTTCACTTATTGATTAATTTAAAGAGGAACAATTTTTGCTATTTTTGCTCTTCAACACCTCCTAAAATCAATTTGAAGATAACTGAGTTTTGACCCGAGGTCATCTCCACTTTCGAATATCAGATTCGTGACTAATCTAAGCCTATTTTTGAAATTTGATCCATTTTGGTTGCCATCAAGCTGACTAAATTATTTTTAGTTTCAAGAAAAAAGATTTTTTAAAATGCGGTGCTTTTTTTCAATCAATGATGAGGGTGGAGGGGCAAACGTATGGAGGATTGGGAAAGCGAGTCATTTCCATAAAGTGAAAAAGCTGCAAGTTATCCAGAAAAATTTGAAAATATTTGGAAAAATTGTAAATTTAGTGTTTGTAGAATATTGAGAAGAATGCGTTGAAATACCGATCGTTCTTTTTTTTCCTATTTTTTAAAATTTTTGCTCTCGTTCTGCTCGGTCTATATTTTTTACCAATATTTTAAAGCACAGATTCCAATAAATCTCTTCTTTTCTAGCGGGCAAGTGTTATCACTGAACCTGAAAAACTCATGAGCACTGAAAACCTTTCTTTTTAAATCACAAAATATTTTCTTTTTAATACTTGAAAAAATCCAATTTTTCCAAAATCCCGCCCTCGCTTCGCTTGGGCATGCGTACAAATTCATTCACTTAATTTATGTAGCTAGAAAAACATTTGTCAATTCCTTCTCTTCCTGCTACAATAAGTATCCCTGGCTACTCCAATTTATGGGGGAGGGATGCCAAAAATAGAAAATTTATAGTTGGGAAAATGTACTCGTTCATTCAGAAAAATTAATTTGCCCAACCATTAAAAAAATTGTTGGCTACGGCTCGGGGGGGGGGGGGGGGAGATGCAAAGAACAGCTAGTACCTGTAGTAAATCCACTTACTGAATTTCAATTTCCTGTCAAGTTTGGGAGGAAGGGTCATATGTGAGGAACAAACGCGAAATATAAAAATATCCGCCCAAAAAACCACATTTTAAGGGATGTGAGTGAGTGTAATTGGTCTGAAAAGTCGACCCCCCCCCCGCTGAATATCTATGACTCCTACCAAGTTTACATACCGAAATTTAACTTTCTAGCTTAATAATTTAGAATCAGCTCGAAAAGAAAAATTTTTTACATTGTTGGCCTCTCAGCCCCCTCCTACCCTTCCAAATTTGGACATGAGTGAATTTTGTGCCGAGATGAGCCTCACTCTAGAATATCAAATCTGCTGCCAGCCTGAGCCAGTTTCCCAAATTTGATCGATTTTGGTCGGTTTCGAGCTGATCAAATAATTTCTAGTTTGAGGCGGGGAAGGGGGGATAAATAAATAAATTAAAAATGAATAAAGATAAATAACTGATATGGCCAAAAATATTCACAATGGTATAATCATTTTGTCATTCCACCTCGTCCGTGATTGTTCGATAAACAGTAATAGTCTGGTTTTCCTTCGTAATATGACATAGAAAATCATGCTTTAAAAAAATATATAAAACAAGAAAAAAATCACTCTTGTAACAAAAAAAATTCTTCCATCGCATCGCGTCGCCCGTCGTCATCGCTGAAGGACAAGAATATTGGCGGGGCGGGGCGGGACGAGACGCGGTTCGGCGGAAAATTATACTTTTAATTTATTACGCGTTCATTTTTCCGCGGCCTTGCGAAATTAATTTAGTCGGTTGGTAAGAGTAAAAGGTCTACACAACGAATTTGAAACATCTGGTTATGTAATTTAATTAAAATATAATTGTTGAAGCGAGAACTCGCCCGAGCCTCGCTCCACATTTTATGGACAAAAATACGAAACGCTGGGAAGCAGCGAGAGGGGAGAAACAAAGCGTGTAGCAATTTCGCGCGCGAATTTTAAGCAGTTTCTGCCTATACCTATATATATATTTTTTAACGTTTACGATCGATTGAATAAAACTATGTCAAAAATATATCTGGAAAGAGGATAACGCAGTCGTTGCAGGGTTCAGGATATAATAAATTATTAATTTTGATCTTTTAGCATTATAGTACCATCGCATCGTCGTCGTC
Source organism: Ferrisia virgata (assembly GCA_900060175.1). Taxonomy (NCBI): domain Eukaryota; kingdom Metazoa; phylum Arthropoda; class Insecta; order Hemiptera; family Pseudococcidae; genus Ferrisia; species Ferrisia virgata. The sequence goes on from FIZR01016673.1 coordinate 39,101, forward strand.
GTCGTCGTCGACTAGAAATTAAAAAATACGATTACTTTTCTTTCTCTTTCGGTTTTTTTTTTTTGTTCATCGGTTTGGATTCTGTTCTGAAATATTTTTTCATTACTTTTTTTTTTTTTCGTGTCCGATATTTCCGAATTATAAACGTCTATCTGTATTAAAAATGAAAACTGTATCTTTTATCGTGATGTGAACCATGATTCGTTAAAAAAAAAAAAAAAAGATCTGTATAAAAGGTTGCTCGTTCATTGGTGTGGTTGTGCATTGGAAGTAGGTAATAGATAGAAGTACCTGCTGTAAATGTAGCGATGGAGGAATTGTCGTCGTACAAAAAGATTCAAAACGAGTGTTCGCTATGGCTATAGTGGATGGGTATTTTTACCTCGACCCCTTACATGGTCTTAATTAAAAAGGTCGGAAATTGCGGTAGTTCACGTGCACAATGGACAATGATGACGAGGCCGACGACAACTATAATGACAACGTTAATGCTAAAATATTCGATATGACTGCGTACGTGTAGTTTATAGGCCGACCAGTTCACTTGGCTGGGTAAAATTCGATATCGAATGTATTAGACCAACCACAAAGCTTTTGTCGGCTCTAACTGCAATACGAGGCTTATTTATGTATACCTACCTACATCTATACTTACCTTAATAATACCTAGCTCTAGTTAAATACGTACCCCGGAGGAATTTCCTTTCGTTTTGCCTCATATCTCTTGCTGTTTTCAACTGGAGTGATGAATCCACACCATATATACACGTATATGTGTGGTAGGTACTCCATATAAGATATAGAATGCGAAATATTAAACTAACTAGATTGCAAAGAAATGCTTTTTATTTGCTTTCGAAGACTGTCGCTTAAAATCTTATTACGTTTCTCTTAAAATACAAAACAGCATCTCGAGAAACGCATGGTTGGTAGACAATTGGATACATTATCTGATTATAGGTATAGTTCTATTCCACAACTTATCAAGCTTGTTGTAAATTCGCTTAAATTACCCCAACTTCTGATGCTCTCATTTGCTGCCTAAATTACGCTATATAAAATAAAAATATCATGTCATTGCGAGTGTTTACATATACCAACAATTTATTTAGCCTTTTCTTTCGTTTATGAACGAGCAAGCTTTAAAAAAAAAAATGCTAAAAAAAGAGAGAAAGGTATACCCTCGTTTAAGTACATACATAGTACATGTATGTACTATGTATGTAGATTGTAGCTCTTCTTGTATACTTTACCTGTGCTATAAAACAACACAGAATGAGAGTGAAAGAGAAAAGACGAGCATACAACAGAAGCCAGGTATTTCTTCGGTGTAGGGTGTAGAGACTATAGAGCAAAGGGAGGTCAACCGTGGAGCAAAAAAATTTACGATATAAAGACGCTAAAAGCGTTATTTTACCTTTCTTTTTATTTGGGTAGCAGCGGGTTTATATCCGAATGTAAACTTTTGAGAAAAGCTTTAAGTGAATTTCGCATCTATAAAGTTTTTTATCTCCTTTGCTTTAGTGTATGTGTACGTATGTAGAGGTAGATACTAGCTTTGGGTATGGGTCATACAAGGAACAACTGCTGAAAGTGTATGGAAAGAGATATGTGCTGTATTGTATGGTTTTCCGTGTTCGTTATTTTACTTTTTGTTTTTTGTGTTCTAATGTGTTTCTTTTTTGTTTTCTGCATTGAAAGTATCTACTATTTGGGTGATGTAGGCAAATGATATATCGATAGATGTTTCAACTATTGTACAATCGCGGTGATTGCTCATATCATCGAAGTAATGCTTCGTATCATTAACAACAGACTGAAGGCGTTTCTACATAGGCAGATACCATCAGATCTAGCTAGTTTTGCTGCCTGCGAGAAGCACTGGGGAATAAATTCTTAATGTACGTCAAATCATCGAGAAATGCAGAGAGTTCAACCCACCTACTGTAATATGCTTCATAGATTATGCTAAAGCCTTTTGATCAGTTGAACTGGAAATGACTGAACGAGATACTAAAACAAATGAGTGTCTCACTGTCCCTGCTCACATTGAAGAGTTGATAGAATCACCATACGAGTGCAACTCCATGCTGGTGAAGAATCTAGCATTTTTTGGTTAATGAGAGCAGTGAGACAAGCATGCATAATGTCTCCCCTGCTCTTTAATATATGTGAAGAATGCATGCGACAGAGATTGGAAGACTGTAACAAAGGAGTTTCTGTTGGTGGCAGAAGAATCTCAAATCTCACATATGCAGATCTTACTATGGTTGCAGCAGATGAAAAGTACGAGTGAAAGCAGTGAGTGAAGAAGTGGAACTTCGCATCAACGTTTCAAAGACTAAAGTTATGGTCATAGATCGGACTGGATGTCTACCACAGTCTGGATGTCTCAAAAGTATATGAGAAGGTCGATACCTTAGTTTAGTGGATCTTTGGCAGATATGGAGCGCAGAATTGCAGTGAGAAAGTCAGCAGTGATCAGACTATGGAATGTCACATGTAACCTGAAGATATCTGAGGAGACAAGGAAGAGGTTGATCAGACTGTTTTTTTGTATGTGGCAAAAACATGGACATTGAAAGCAGATGACAAAAGAAAAATAGATTCCTTTGAGATGTGCGTCTTGAGAAGAATGCTGAAGGTCCAAAAGACAGTGCAAAGAACAAACAAGTCAATTGTAGAAGAACTGGAAGAGCCAGCAAGGTTGAGTGTTCTATATGAGAAGCACCTCATGGGATACAGCGAGGAGAACCCAGAAAAGGGCATTTTCTTTGGCAAAGTATCTGGTTCCAGAAGGAGAGGAAGATCTTCCACTAGATGGACTGACACATTAAAAGCGTGAATGGGATCAGTCACTGTGGCAGCGAAAATACAGGACTGTGGACAATGGCGCTCTTTGCTTGGCAGCAGTTCAGTAGTGGCAACTCTACCTTTTGATTCTCTTAAGATTAAGTGCGAGTCTATGAACGTAATTTGAATATTTTTATGAAAGAAGAAGTGCAATCAATGTAGTCATTTGAGAATACGTGAATTTATAATTCCACTCTGCAGGATCAGCGTTGCTATCGAATTTAGTTAGCATCAGCTTCGTACAATTTTGGCGAAATTGACTGAAATTTGGCATCATTTTTATTTTTTTCATCGTATCAGCAAGCAGTGCTCCATACAACAAATGATGAAATACCTGGAAGACTAGTGGGAAACTACCCAAGATAGAGGAAAATCATGCAGTTGATTGAAACTAGGCTAATAATTAGGGTTTATCATAAAAGTCAATCCACCAAGAAATTTGTCAAAAATCCACCGGAAAAGAAATCAAAATGTAGGCTTAAATGATCTAAAACTAATGTACTTTCTATTTGATAAGGCCTTGGTGTCTTCGTCTTTTCAAAAAAAATTGATTAACCTATTGACGTTTCTAGAAAGATCATAAAAATTATATATTTCACATTCCTTTCCCCTTGCTTCACCTAACAAAAAAGTCCTCTATGAAAGTAATTTTTAAAATTTTGAAATCCAATTTGTGCAAAGGAATGTAGAACAAAAAATGTTTCGAATCTTTTTCAAATGAATAATAAAAATTTTCTGTTCGAGAAAATTAATCAATAATTATCAGGCCCGTAGCCAGGATTTTTCTGGGGGGGGGGGGCAAAGAGGGGGCAGATTTTTTTTCAACACCAAAAAAATTTCAAATTCCAAACACTGTTACCAATCGTCAGGTCGAAAATATGTCAATTTATCAATGTGACCATCGATTTGAAATACATTTATGTAGATTTATTAATTTTTGTGTCAATGACCAAGAAAAAAGTAAAAAATGGAGTTTTTTGGATCTCAGTTTTCATA
>FIZR01016677.1:0-37016 GCA_900060175.1 Ferrisia virgata
TTTACATTTCTCTACATGCATAAAAAAAAAAAAAAAAAAAAAAAAACAGAACAAAAACAAAAAAAGCAAACAGAAAAACACAAGGTGAGAAAATATATTCAACGACGTACGCAAATATTTACATTATTTATAATGAAATGATGAAGCCTTCATCTGCAAAACATTAGAAATTTGCAATATCAAAATTTAATGCAACTCAAACGAAATGGAACACATCCGACTGTCGGCGTTGTCGTAACTCGAGCACATTTAAGTGGCTCTTTCACGTTTCTGCAAAATACAAAGAATGATGTATTCGTTATTTGAATAAGTGGATCATAAATCGTTTTGAGTGCTCGTGTTATAGTTTTTTTTTCTATTTAAATTCGCTTTCACCGAGTACAGTATGTAGAAAGGTGTTGCGAATTTCTTTCGTGTAGGATAACTTATTATCAACTTTATTTCTTTTAAACTGCAAATTATGTCAACGTGTAAAATGTAAATTGAAGGTTAACGATATTAGGTAGGTATATACGTTTTCCTGAACAAACGTTTCCTGAAAAACGTTTTATATTAAGCGAATTAGTTTAACAACTCGCGATAATGACGCGAAAGTCTACTATAAAATTTTACAATTCAATTTTATACTAACGAACAACTTCGCGTAGGTACATTTTACTTCAAGAGCAGAAATTTCACTTGAAAATTCCTTTATAACTGAAAGTACAATAATTACAAAAATGTGCTGAAATGATTTTCTTTAAGAAAAATAAATTGACTATATTATAAAAAAAAGTTATCTACACACTTTTTTGTCAAGTTTCATATTATTATCGTGCATTTTGTTATGAAAGAAAAACGCTCTTGTTTACAAATAAAACATTATTCATAAAATGTTCAAAAGGAAAAATGTAAAAACCATTTATCATTTGAATCGGGTCAAAAACATAATAAATATATTTGTTGGAACTTGATGATTATTATAATTATAGGCGTAATGTTTCATAATCTTATTTGGATTTTTAATTTACACCTATGAATGTTTTACAACACTTGGGTATCCAAACGGTTTCTTACGCAGCCTAAGGTGAGTTTTATCGCTAAAATAAATCTTTCAATTATTTAGCTTTAGGGCAAAAAAACAGCCATTTGACGCCGAGGCGGAAATGATTACAAGACATGAAAATAACAAAATAGCCTACCTACGTTAATAAAAGTCGAATAGTCTTAAAACTCGCATGCTACCGTATTCCCCTCCCGAGAGCACCCATTATTATCATATGTATACTGGCATAGGTAGAGGTACTCACTACCTATGCCAGTATACCTACCTGTATTGCAAAATCGGCGTTAATCCAATAGTCCAGTCATTCTATGTAACAGTACGAAAAAAATTCCCATCAAAAATTTTCTACAATAAACTATAAGTCTCCATCGATAGAGGTGGAGCGCGATTCACAGAGAAGTCAAGAACCCCTAAAAAATCAATTTTTTCGCTATATCTCCGTAAATACCAGTTTAAGCGGGACAAACGTTACATAAGAATTTGAAGTACACTCAGTTTCCTACAACTTTGTTTCTATAAACTTTTTCATAGGTATGATAGGGGCGGCGGGGATGAGCCCTCAAAAAAGGGTGTTTTTCAGGTTACAGTATACGTGAATGACGATAAAATCTGACGTAATTTCACGTCATGAATCGTACTAAACATGAATGATAATTTTCTTCAGAAATATTAATTTTTATAGTCTATACTACCCCTTCTCCCCTTCCCCCACACTCGCGTCGTTTTTTTCAGTATTTTCCCATAGAAACCAGTCAATGCAAGTTGAAATGTACAACTAGAAATTACTGAAATACCAAATTTTCGTACAGGTCGTATTCCTCCTCTCTTGAATCCCCCTCCTTACTCCGGAAAAAATACACGTTTTGGTCAATAATATGGAGAGGGATCATTTTTTCATTTTAATAACGCCCTCGCTACCTCCCTCCAGAGAGGGGGAGTACGATCTGCACGCAAAAACTTGGTATTTCAATAATTTCTAATTGTATAATTCAACTTTTTCTACGGAAAAATACTGAAAAAAGACGACGTGAGTGCGAAGGGAGGGGGTGAAGGAAGTAATATAGATGAGGAAATTTGGTATTTCCGAGGAAAATTACCATTTATGCTTAGTACGATTCATAAAGTGAAATTTCGTCACATTTCATTGCTATTTACACTATGACCAGAAAAACACTTATTTTGAAGGTTCACCCCGCCACTCCTATCATATTTATGAAAAAATTTATAGAAGCAAAGTTATAGGAAACTGAGTCTACTTCAAATTCTTATGTAATTTTTGCACGTTTGAATTGGTATATACGCAGATATAGCAAAAAATTGATTTTTTGGAGGTTTTTGCCCCCTCCCTTCCCCGGTCGATTTCACTCTAACTCTATCGATGGGGATTTATAGTATGTTATTTGTGGATGTCTGCCGGACATATTCCATGAAAAAATCTTTGATTGGAATTTTTTTCGTATTAGGACTTTTTTTTTACCTACAATGACTGGCCTACAAGTGGCGTATTTTGATTCAAAAAGTTTTTTTTGTAGAAATAATGGACGTATGTGGAAACTCAAAATTTAAATTAATTTACTTAGTACCTAACATAGAAAAAAATTTGCTTAATCAAGCAATTCTAAGGAAATTATTTTACGTAGGTACGTATAACGAAATTTTTATAATGAAGGTAAACCTACAATTTACAAGTGATGCGTACAGTATTATTTTAAACTGAAATGACATTTTAAATTAAACGTCTCTCCAACACCTCATTATTTATTAAAAACATGAGACAAACGATATCAAACGCTTTTATACGTAAAAAGGTAAGGAAAAAGTTAATTTGAAGCAAAAAATAAAAAGGGACTATCTTTTAGAGATTCTATACATTTTTAAAGTAATTCTTCGACGTGACATTTCAAGACTTCCAAATTTTCGCTGATTTTTCTTCTCTCTTATGCTCGAATAACATTTTTTTTTTCAAATAAAACCTTATTTTCTTCATGTAACATGCGAACCGAAAACAAATGATTACGTTTGTAGTCGTTTGTATCATAACAAATTCATCGTGTTTTTTCTTTTTTTTTCAATAACGAAAGTAATAATATCCAACCAGGTATTATATGAATATGATTGTACTTTGAAACGTCTCCATTCACGAAAGTATACCGGTAGAATAAATGAAGCACCTATACATGTAAAATATTTGACTTTTGAAGAGTGAAAATGCAAATATTTACTGAGGAAAAATTTTCTCTCGTTTATTAAAAAATACTTGCGAGTAAGTACACCGAGGATCGATTTAATGGAATACTTTTATAAGATTTGGTTCGATGAAGTTGGTAGTATAATAAGTCTTCATCTTTTACACAATATTCTTTGTTCGTTTTAAAAATAAATTCATTGAAAATTAGCGTATAAAAATACTCGAGTAGGTACTCAGCTACTCAATTACTAGGCTATTTCTAGAAAAATAATAATAAATCGATGAATAGAAAAATACTTTCCGATAAAGTTGGTACCTAGGTAAACGAATAATAAGTCTGATTCTTTCATTAAAAATAATTAAAACAAAAAAAAAAATGGAAACGTAAACAGTAAACATGCCCCGTAACTGTAACGAATGAATATTCAATACTACAATAAATTAAATTGATCAGCTATAACGATCAAACCAAAACACGCCAATCTTAATCGAAACTTTGAATCAATTCGACAATACCATTTAAATAAGTAATTTATCAGAAAAGGTAACGACCATACTCTTCAACACTGAAAACACGCTGACGGTTCACTCTCCAACCGATATAATTTATTGCACTTGCATAATCCTTTTTAATTTACACGTATTCAAATAAACGCCATTAAAATTTCGCGCCTCATTACGCAAACGAATTAATAACAAAACCGAACTCGAACATTAATTCGGTAATCAGTCAAAAAATAAAGTAGACAAATTAATATGTCAATTAAAAACCCATCGCCAAATTCAAATTAGCTAACGAAATTGCGACGAAATTTTTCTATTTCGGGCATCAAAACTAACATCGAAGTGTATAGAAAAATTTTGCTTCATAGGATTTAAGTAGATGATTTTTTTTTATTCATTTATTTACGTATTATCAACTGAGAGTTTTTTCACACGTTACTGAGATTTCTTCTCGATATTAATTTATTTTCATGTTAAACGCATCAAAACCGAAATTATCCAACCAGCAATTCGTTTAAGAAGTTTAAAACTACACTGCCACTACGAATATTTAACTTTTCGAAAAATTAGCACAGAATTTTATCACGTTTACACTTTAATAATCAAAGTGAGGAAACGGTTTACCTTACAGAAAAATTTACCATTCAATTTAATAGAGAAATTAAGTTGGAAGTATGACTACCTTTATTCGACGACAATGTGAACTTGGAAAATTTTACGTTGTTTCCAGCATATTCTGATATTCAATATACCTAATTAATGTTAGTATTCTAAAGAGTAAATATTCCCGGATACGAATAAAAAAAATATACGTGGGTTCTCAGATTTTTAAAATTTTTACAAAAAATCATAAGGAAGCAGAGTGAGCCGATTTTTTTTTCTTTTTTTTTGGAAATCTGCAAACAGCGGGGTCACAATAGTTGCAAAATTATCTCAAAAGGATGTGATAAAAATTTCAGCCTTATAACTAAATTTTTTAAACTTACAAAACTCACTTGAAGTTCGAAAATTTTCAAAAAATTAATTTTTAAAAAAGGAATTGTTATACATTTTTGAACCCGAAATGATTTTCCGAAAAACCATGAAATCAATTTTTCCATTTACCTTCGTCTATTTAAGAGTCGTTTTACCCCTTTTTGCTCTTTTCAGAGCTTCTCGATTGATATTCCAACGCACAAAAATACAGTATAAATGGTTCCAAAAAAAATGGAAAATCACCCTTGAGAATCTAAAATAGATGAAATGTGTTCTTTATGAAGGAATTTTTCTCGAAAATTTATTCCTCAATTTTTTACAGATTTGTTTTAAAAATAGTCTGTATAAAAAAAAAAAAAAACTTTTTTGACTGACCCTGAAAAATTATCGGTGGGGGACAAAATTTTAAATATTGATTTTAAAGCTGCATTGAAACAGTTTTAAAAGTCAAAAATACACTTTATAAAACAGTAATAAAACTGCAAATTTTCCCTTAATCTGAGACGAAAATACTACTACAACAAAATGGCAACATTGCAGATCGAGTATATCTCTTTTGTTCAGAATATTGAAAAATCGTATTTTGATGGGAAATAAATTCCATATTCACCAGTATTGCAGCAAAAATTACGGCTTTAATCCAAATGTTGAGAGTGGAGAAGGGCCTAATAACGTGAATTTTTTCAAAAATTTTCATATCTTAGAAGGGGAAAAATTGACAAAAGAAAACTTCAAATTGTTGCATTTGTGCACCCAAAGGGAGGTACATTTTTTTTTCCATTGAAATACTCGTATGCGCTTTGATTAGCACAATTTTCAGGAATAAAATACTCAAAACTGCGATTATCTTCAAAATAATGGCCAATACACTAAAAGTGAATAGAAGTAAAATTGTTCAACATAAAATTCTATACAAGATTACGTCATTTAAATTTTAACTGAGGAACATAATTGCCGAATTGCGAGAAGGAGGAAGGGTGGTCAAAATACGAACGAGAACTTTGAACGAAAAGCATACGTCGAATCCATATTCAGCTTATCCAAATTAATTGAGAAACGTTCCTTTTCCAATTTTTTGACCTATTTTCAACATGAGAAAAAATGCATTTTTATTTGAAAAAGTCTGACAAGTCTTATACGTACAACGGCAACTACCAAACAACAATTTATAACAAAAGAATTTTTTAATTTTGTATATTTGTTAGCTGTATCGATAGAAAAGCATGAAAAAGGTGAATCTTAGTTCCGGAACTTCGGTTTGAGGCTCAAGGACGCCCCTTTTTACCCTTTTGGGGCAATACCTAGGTTAGTGCTATTGGTGTCGTTTTCATATAAATTGAACCTACTGAATTTGATAATGAAGTCAGATTCACAATTTGACCCCAACTAGAACCTTATTTTAGTATAAAAGCTGCCACCGAATGTTGCAATGAAAAATGAAATTTTTCCTATTTAACCTTTCGCGAAACTAGGTATCAATTGAAATCGAATTGTGAATCGAACCTAATATTGGTATAGACCTTATGGTAATATAGCTAAAAAGATGAGATGGCAGTTTCCTGTTTCTTTGTAGTCCAATATCAGCTCAATGTTACACAGTTTAGTCTCCCTCTACCCAGGGTGGCTAAGAGAAATTTCGGGCTGAAAGATTAGCATGATCTTTGAGGGTATCTTCTTGATTCTTTTTCTAGGAGACTAGGAGAGAAGTTTAATTCAAACCTGAGGTATGTTCCTGTCATTGACTGACCATCCCTAGTTTATAGTACATGTACATGGTATGTGTACTCGATGCACAGATGCAAGTTCCATTTCCAGGTCGTAAGATATATATTCACATAAAATAGACTATATTTACTTTTATAATATAAGAATTGATTTCGATGAAACTAAAATAAGGTATACCTATACTATCTACTTAGAGAAAAATGCCTTACATACGTTATACTTATATTTGAATACTTTTTCATCGGCAGCATAAAGTTATTTGAAACGATTTTCGAGATTTATATTTATATTTTTTCATCCACATGGTAGGTATATACGGCTTACCTCTCGAATGAAAATATTTTGATCACATGGTGCACTTTCAATATTTCTTTTTTGATTGATATACGAAAAAAATATTGAAAAATTATACAAATGCTGTCATTTTTTCTTCCAAATATTATTCTAATAAATAAATTATACCGCATTCCATTACGATACAAAATTTAAACCGTCTATATTGCTAGAACGACTTTAATCTGCTGACAGATGATGAAAATAACGTTCATAACCCTACAGCAGGAGTTCAGTTTGGTGGGAAGGAGAGCGTATCATTATATACTTTTATTGAACATTTTTATAATTTACTGCATTTATCAAAAATTCATTGCACGCTTTACATCACCTAAAAATAAAGCGTCGGTCGTCGCGTCGATTTTTTTCGCATATGTACCGTTAACTTGAGGATAATGTCAATGTTTACAACTTTTTCTGCGATTGTGAAAGGTAACAATTGCAATTAATCGATCTGTCGTCAGCGCTTTTTAGTTTTTAGCAAGTAGTAAAACTGAAAGCCAAGTTATAGAAATTAAATTGGTACATCCAGAATCTAGATACCTATTTATATTATCAGAAAACGGGAAATGAAGGGCTAACGCTTCATTTCATATTCAGCTTCGAACTGTCGTGTCGTCTACCAGCGATATAGAAATAACCGAGAAAATGTACGCTGCTTAGTCATACGATAATTTGCTAGTAAAACACGCGTAATTTAAATTAATACGATTGCGCAGAAAGGAGGATAGTATAATACCAAAGGTTTACGAATAGTGGTTTGTTTCTGACAGAAGGTTTAAAATGGAAATACCATAATATATTGCCTAAGGTTAAATTTCAAGTTTTTCTTTTTTTTTTTCTTCTTCTTCTTTCAAAACTATTCTCAGGTAATTTGAAAAAGATGTTCATACTGTTTACTTACTCGTGTTTTTTAGTTGTGAAAGAAATAGACCAATAATTTATTGCATTAGTAATTCGAGTGATATTTTCTCCATTACAGTCTACCATGATTTAGAAATATTACGTAACATCAAATGTATGATCAAAATCATTCAATTCTGGTACATTATAAAACATGGACAAAATAAATGATAAATAAGAGGTGGATAAGTAACCTCGTAGGTACTAAACGTACCCATACCTACTACCCCAATACTGAAAAAAAAAGTTCAATTTATGTACGTACCTGTTTTTTACTTCCAAACAAGAGATGGTGGAAACAGACTTTTAAATCTTAGCATTGGAATAAGTAAATTATTTGAAATACCAATTAAAGATACAGTCAAACTTCGAATACAACACTCGCAGTATGATAATTCAATTTTCGTTCTCATTTACCTTTTAATTACAAGTAAAATTACAGAAGCTTTGTTAAAAATAAATAAATTTCGCTCGAAATAACGTGTTTCGTAAATAACAAAGTTAAATTAAGAAAAATTTTCTATTTAAAAATAAGATTAACTTCTTGCTACAGTATACAGGTACTTGAGTGTAAAAAATTTGAAACTAATGCGAACTGTGAAGTACGTATGCAAATGTAACTACGATTCTCGCGAGGTGAAAAAAAAAAAACACATGAAACTGAAATATTTTTAAAGCGGAGTATACGTGCCTAAGATGGAAACTCGTCGTCTAATAAATTTTTTAAAGAATGAATTTGAAATTATGAACTTTTATCCTTCGCCTATTATGGTGGATCGAATCGGTGGCTAGCTCGTAGTCCGAGGAGGTTTGGTGTTCAGCCCTTACACCATCCTCCAGCGATTTTCTTCACGTAAAATTTCATTTGTGTATGCGAAAAAAACGGTAAAAGATCATACATAGCCGGGTAAGAAGGGGTAAATCGGCACTGGCCAGAATTTTCAAACTATCTAGTGGAAGCTGATCCCTATGATCTGAAAACTCGCTAGTTAAAATTTTGATTCCCCCTCCTCCCTCACCGCACCCACATTCACCTATATCGTCCTAAATGGGCTCGAAATACGTGTCAAGGTTGTAAATTTTTATGCTATACAATTCTGAACCGAATTTTTTCAAACTTGCAAGGATGATGGACCATATCAACGGTCATCCGTGTAAATTTTTTCAAATTTTTTCGATCAACTTTTCATCACGAAACGCGCTTTTTTGTATTTCAAAACCAAATATCTACGGGTTGTTTCACACCTCGAACACCGAAAAAAATGTACATGTATTATTTAGTGGACCTATATCTATTTCTACAACATATTTTTTTCAGAATTTTTTTTTCATGGTGGAAGACCTTTGGAAATGCGAAAAACCTTCCTTTTTACTCATTTTTCCAGCTTAAAAAAGTAATTTTCACTCGAATATTTTTGTCACCTAAGATATGTTTTATAAAACTTATTTACGTTCGATTGTGGCCATGTTTACAATTTATTCATTTCTATTATTTTTGGTCATTATTTCTGTCAAAATATCGTTTGACGACTACCAACTTCAAAACACTCGCACAAAAAAATTAACCTTAAATTCATGTTTGGCGGATCACATTATCCTTATTTTGACGTATTATACGATAATATTTTGTAAATTTTAAATTTTCGATTTTTTGTTTGATTTTAGACAAAAGCTGATTTTTGAAAAATTGAATAAAATGAACACAAATAGTTTACAGATTGGGGAAATTTGACTCGCTGAACACGAATTTAAGGTGAGTTTTTTTGTGCGAGTGCTTTGAACTTTGTAGTCGTCCAACGATGTTTTCGAAAGAAAAAATAATAATAAACCATAAAAATGAATAAACTTTGAGTAAAAATGGACACAATCGAACATAAGTCCAAAAGAACATTTTTCAAGCGACGAAAATATTCGAGTGAAAATGACTATTTCAAAATGACAAAATAAATAAAAAGAACGACGATTTTTCGCATTTCTGAAGGTCTTCCACCATGAAAAAAAAATGTTATGGATATGGGTTTACTAAATAATATATACTTTTTTTCGTTGTTCCAGGTCTGAAACAGCACGTTGATTAGGATGGAGTGAAAAAAAAACACACCATGGATTTTAACTAAACTCACAAAGGTAATTGACTTCGAGTTAAAAACCCACAATATAAATTTGGTGCCCCCAGCTCCACGGGCGAGGGTGGAGCTATGGGTCCTCAAAGTGGGATCAATTTCGAAAAATACGTAGTTTTTCGTCATTTGCACCCCTTAAAAATGGTGTAAGATCCGGATCACAGAGCTAAAAAGATGCGATATGAGATTCTGCATCTACCTAGCGCGTTTTTGGTTCGATCCGAGACCACTTTTAGCCCTCTACCGTGGAGGTTGAAAAGTTACAGATCGTGAAAATCGAGATTTTTAATTTTTCAAAAAAGTGCAGTTAAAAGACCTATTAACTTAAATAAGCGTCCAAAATATTTTTTTAGCTTAGAGAAGTGAATTTAGGTGTAAATAGTTGGATAGTTTTGAATATCAGTGTTGCCAATCTCATTACTTAATAAAAGTTGAAAATATTGCTTTTTTTTATGGCAAAATTTCATAATTCAGTGTCTTAAAATTATTTTCCAAGTTGGCAGTACTGCTATGCAAAACATCTACTTCTCCGAGCTAAAAAATATTTTGGCCGCTTATTTGAAGCGATAGGCTCTTTAACTGCACTTTTTTGAAAGATAAAAAATCTCAATTTCTGCCATCTGTAACTTTTCAACCCCCTGGTAGAGAGCCAAATGTTGTCTCGGATTGAACCGAAAATACGCTAGATAGACGCAGAAACTCAAATCGCATCTTTCTGGCTCTGCGACTCAGGTCCTGTACCATTTTTAGTGGATGCAAATGGCAAAAATCTACGTTTTTTTTCGAAAATGACCTTACTTTGAGGACTTAAAGCTCCATCCTGCCTTTGACCTAGGGGCATAAAATTTTGTATAACGGGGGTTCAACTAAAAGTCAACCATCTCCGTGAGTTTGGTCAAAATCTAAGATATGTTTTTTTTTCACTCCACCCTAATGTAGATATTTGGTCGCAAAAATTTGAAAAAATTTCCAACGATGACCGTTGATATGGTTGAGAATTGTAGACTCATATTTTGAACACATTTAGGGCCGTATAAGGGGATGAGATGAGCTAGGGGGCCAAAATTTTTACCATCGAGTTTTCAGACCGTATAGGGACCAACTTCCACCAGATAGTTCAAAAATCCCAGCCAAGGGTCAATTCATTGCTTCTTACCCGGCTATGCTCTTAGCATTTAAAGCTTAGAAAAAAGTCAAAACACCAGTTTTTATAAGCTCTAATCTATAAAACTTTTCAAAATATTCACACTATATTTTTTCATTTTTAGGAAAAATTTACCGCAAATTTTTCCTAACCCCCACCTCACTAACAAGCCAGCTAATGTTTCATCATTGAATTGAATTTTGCTTATTTGGAAATGTGCAAACGTGAAATTACATTAAAATGATATGGTAGAAACTTCAGCTTTCAACTCAATTTTTTCAACTTACAAAACTGGCTCAAAGTTTGCTAATTTTTAAAACACTGGAAAAAATTTTTTTTGAACATTTTTTTTTTTCTAAAAATGGAATTGTTATGCATATTTTTATCCAAAATTATCAGTGTTGGCAAACTTTCACCATTTTCCTTTTTTCCTTTTTTTTTTTTAATATCGCTTTTTGTGTTTTTTTTTTTGTACAATTTTTTGAAAAACTATGAAGGAGAGATTGATGGAAACTAAAATTAAATTATACACAAAACAGAAATACGACTAAGTATGTCATTACTGTGTACCTAAGTAACACGTATTGTTGAGGAAACATACGTGTACTACCTCGAAATTAGATACGACGCATTTTGTTTAATAATATAAATGCGCCGTTAACTCGCTCAATATGCAATAACTCCACCGAGGTGGTAAATTGACTAGACGAGATATTGTGATAATAGAAAACACACAACACGGCGAATAAATACCTCGTTATATGTACCTACTACCTACTACCAACTACCTATCTACTTATCTACCTAGTACCTACTATGTAATAGTACGTAGACGTACCCTGCGTTGTAGATAGATTCGTACCGTAGGTAGGAGGTATAATGGTACATGGCGCATTAGCACGTCAGAGCGTGAAGTAAAGAAAAATCGCGTAAAATTTAAGTTTGATACTGAACACAAATTTTCACCTTCATTAAGGCACATAACGTACACGTGATATCTCAGTTATTTACTATAATCGAGTAGCATTTATTATACCTATACGTATAGTGTGCGCAATAGTTTCATGTATGGCAAATTACGAAATAGTGGGTTTGAAAAATACTAAAACCGGATACTCGTTGAATTTGGAGTAAAGGAAACTTTCATGTTTTATTACCATCATAAATGTACGTGGAGTGCTCGCGCCCAAAATGATCATTTTTTTAGAATTGTGTAGCAAATTGAATTATAGATACGTATTTTTTGAAAGTCTTTCATTTGTCGGAAAATTTCTCTCTTTTTTCTCCCAAAACAATGCTATCCATAATCAACAACATAACAGAAATAAAAAGAAACAAAAAAAGAAAAAAAAACTTAACGAACTGCGCTGAAAAGAGAGTTATCAGAGTTTTCTTCTTCGTAGGTACCTAAGTAATTTGCTTCCATTTTTGAGCATAATTTATATTTTCACCTCTACACTTATTCGCAAAACATCGCTACAGGTGTTCATTAAAAAAAAAAAAAAAAAAAAATGTAATTTTACGAAAAATCTAAATGATATTTAGGTATCTACCTACACTACCTACTCGTAATATTACGACGAGATTTTCGGACGAAAAATTTCAAGATTCAGCATGCTTTAGAATTGATGCGGGCCAAATCAAGTATACAGATTTCGAATGAAACTTGCGTTTAATTATCAGCTGTGAAAACGAGCTAATTTAGTTAGTCGATTGAAAAAGGATATCACAAAAAATTTACCGCAAGCTAGAAAATGAATGACAAATTTCAAATGGTACGGTAGCTTATTTCTAAAATAGGAAATTTCGGTGTTTTCGTAAGAGCTACTTTGCGTATAATAGGCAGAACAAGCACTCGTATACGAGAACAGTTTAAATAACATAATTTATCGTAAATGAAGCCAGCTCTATTTCAAACAGCGTCAACTCGATGCGAAAATTTGCTACGTGTAAACCTTCTTCCGTGGTGTTGGCACTAGATACCCATTTCTTCTTCGAATTACAAAACAGATTATTCGTTTTCAAGATAAAATCCAAAATTCAATTGAATCGGTAGGTACTGTTTATCGGAGAAAATTATTCAACGAATTAACTTCAAGAGAATTATTAATGCTCTTTTAAATCGAAACAAAATAAATATATCCACTTGGATAGTAATTACACACTACGAAATCGGTAGATCTACATACATTTATAAGATGTGAAATATTTTTCATCAGATTGTAAAATAACATTGGATTTGTAAAACAAACTGCCACTCCTACTCTTTAAAACGAAATACCTACTTGTTTTAAAGTTCCTTTTTTAGTAAGTACAGTCAAGTCAGTAAACTTGCTAATACTGTTAGGCGCATGAAAGAAAAATGGCAAGAGCTACATGTTAGTTTAAGACTTCCAACGAACAAAAAAACCAAGATGGTCAATTTACAAATAATACTTAAGCAGATAAATAAGTATCTAGGTACACTTATTTCAGTTGCTCATGTAATCGCGTAGATGGAATGTAACAAGTGGTTGAATAAAAATGTGAAAATCTAAACTAAAATATATAGTTTAAAGTAGATAATTCTGAAACACCACGTGCTTGCAATAAAGATGGAAAAGTGTAGAAAAAATTTAGTGTATCATTCATTCAATGACTACTTTATAAAATAGAATGCTACTGGCATAAAAAGTTATATGTGCTTATTTTTAATGTTAAAAACGGATGAGTTTAACTTGATGAGCTTTTTTTTTTTAAATTTTTTCAGCGTTTAAGATGACGTGTACCACTTACCAAAAGCATTATTCATTGATATCTGAAAAACAACCGATTCGGCGTGACTAAATTACTAGGTTATTTTCATTTTAAAATTAAAAATTTAGATAGTTAGTGAATGTGTTGCAATTAGTAGGTATACAGGTACTACAAAGAAAGAAAAATGTATCACTCGGCTTCACAATAATCAGTTGGAAGGTAGGAATGGTGTTTTTGATAAGTGAGATTATTGTGATTTTAGAATACTTATTTTCCATTATTTTCAAAATACTAAGAACTGTAGGAATATAATGTGAATTTGAATACCTAAACTATGTCAGACAAGAATGTAAGTACTTTGATATGTACTTCCAAAAAAAAAATGCAAGATGATGTCAGATAAGCCACGCGATTGCAGTAATTTAAGAAAAAATTCGTACCCGAAAACAAAAACAGCTCAACTAAATTAACTGTTTTAATACATATACCAATGCCTACCTACCTAATATCTTACCGATTTATCTGTGGCAAACAAGTCATAAATTCAAAGTTTCAAACCAATAAAAAAAAATTATTTAGAAATTAATAAGTAAATAAATATAATGTAAATTGAAGGCTTACTTGTAATAGACCATAATTCTTGAATACATTCGTCACGATATTTTCGAAAATAAACACGACCGTCAATTTGTTTTTGATTTTCCAAAAATTTAAATAAAAATCCACCAAATACCAAGTACACGAACATAATAATAAACGTTCCGATGTTCGAAAAAGATATACGAAATAATTTTCGTAAACATTTACCCAACGGTGTGGGTTCTCGATGCGAAGCTACCCGTTTCATGAGTCCGTAGCGGAGGAACGCTGCTTCATTACTGAATTTCAGTTTCAGTCACGGTTACGTTCCACGCTTTAGTACAAAATTTCAGCTATGATGTGTTTGACGCTAAGAAATAATACGAATGAAAGCTACATACATACTTTCAATTGAATCTTGAAAGGTGCAATGAAATGCATTTTATCGTTTCACTAAATCATGACTGAAGCAAATTCAAAATTGAAATTCGTTTCTCAGGGCAATTATTTTTGAAAGACCCACATTTAGGATTAAAAATTCCCATAAATGTATCTAATCTGGAGGTTTCCTCTGTCACCTGTTTTCGGAATGTAGTAAACAACATACAACGAATAAGGCATTTATGACGATGTAAAGGAAAATATAAAGATAGGTGCACAGCTCCGCATCATAAGATCAACAAACTCTTTATATTTTCCGAGCCTAGGTACCTTCCTAATTTTATTGTTTTTTATACTATCATACTCGATAGTTCATTATCATTTACGTGCCATTTTATAAAATTTGGCTATAGCCCTAATTGAATTGGAATTCTTCGATATTCAGGAATCTGTTGCCGCGACAAGCGCCGTAAAAACTTGAATTCCTCATTTCGATGATTGAATTCTCTTATAAATACGTCTAGAAAATATTTGAGGAATTTTTAAGGTATTGATTTTTCCAACGAAGGAAGACAAACTGGCATTCGTCTCTTTTAATTGATATCTAATGCATGATTACTCATGCCGAATGCCCAAGGGTTTTAATGTACTAAATGATAAGTCCATCAAGTAGTAGGCATCAGAACATTATATTTTACATTACCAATGCGTATTCTTGCCTCTCGAAGGAGATCATGAAGTGAACTGAATCCGGCTATTCACACTACCCATTTTCTGACCGATACTTTACAGGAAAAGAGAATAAATACTTGACTTTTTTCGGTGCATACTCCATTGAGAAAATTGCCTTTTGCAAGCAAGATAATGTTTACACGCCATAAATCCGACCATAAAATTCAGTACTGAAACGGACTAAGACAAAAGCGAATGATCAACGCCATCAACGGAAACATTTCTTATCAGTTGTTATCACACTACACAGCACTCACACAGGCGCAAAATTTTAGTCAGCTGGTGATCGAGGCGACTTTCAAACAAAAACAGGTGGCTTTCATAAATAAGTATTGTAATTTGTCTTTTTATGTACACTACCAAAACTTCTCGATGAGTAGTATTTTAGGATGATTTTAGGTTGCTTGATTTGATAACGAAAATTCTTTAGAAAATATTGCTTTACCGATAAATTTCTCGTGAATTGAATTGCATGGAACCATGATATGTTATAATCAGAACGTATATACGACCTTATTCAATCGCCATAAGTATTGGAAATGACTGCTGAGGATAATTTAATTCGCCTACTAACCGTGGAAAATCGAAGATTGAGTGCGGGTAAGCGTTGAATAATTAAACTTAATGTTCATTTTCTTAGGTGTTAATGTTCAGTTGAACGTATGTAAACCATATATTATGAAAAAGAAAGAGTAGATAAGTATATCTGTCTAAACTCCATGTTTGACGTATTATATAATTTCACTCATTTGATGTTATTTAAGTTAGCAGAAACTACTGTCTAATTTAAATAAAACAATATAAGTTTTGAGTTCTTCAGATTAAAAATTGGTTCGTCTAAGAGTTATTTGTAAGTTTTCGTTATCACCGTAATTGTAATAAGTTATTCGGTACATTATAATTTTCATGTATTATTCGAAACAGAAAAAAGAAAAAAAACAGGTGATTAGGTAATTGTAGTGTAAATGAAAATCTTCGCGGCTGAAGCATTATTCCTTTCACATAAGTTTTTTTTCTCATTTTTTACTGTATGTACATAAATTACTTTAAAAAGTAAAACATTTGCTAAAAAACACGTGAAAATTTTCTAAAGAGAAGTTGTACGAAGTTTGTTGAATGGAACATTTGAGCTTTACTAATCATAGTTTAAAAGAGCGTATTTCAAAGAACTTCGATTATGCTTTATACTCGACCTTGTTTCGTTCTCCAACTTTTTTCCTTTGCATCTTTCATTTCTTAATGCTTTACCTACTGCTTCACAAAGATTTGTGCATACTTTAGGAAAAAAATTTTCCGAAATTGAAGCGTTTTATTAATGTGCATTTTTAAATGTTAATTCGCTTCAGAATCAATTAACCCCATTCAGACGTTGATAGCAAAAGCAGAAGCTATATTATTACGTGAACCGACGTTACTGAGAGTCGAACCACCAATAATTGCAGTAGGCGAGTTAAATTTTCAGCCATATATGTATTTCTACGTTGTTTAACGGACTTGAATAATTTATGAATTACATTACAGGCGACATTCACGGTCAGTTTGAAGATTTGTTATGGATTTTTCAGCAAACCGGCTTTCCTCCAGCTACTAGTTATATATTTTTAGGGGATTATGTTGATCGTGGACGGCATTCGGTTGAATGTGTAAGTTTGTTACTATCATTGAAAGTAAAATATCCGAAAAATGTTTATTTGTTACGAGGAAATCACGAATGTACGATGATAAATCACAAATATGGATTTTATAACGAGTGTAAGCGAAATTATTATTTTCTGTTTATAAAAAAAAAAACGTTCTCGTTGCGTTAATATTTATATTTATATTTTATTTAAAAATAATTTAGTTGTTCTTCGATCTTAGGCAGACAAAGGTTCAACACTACGTTGTGGAATAGATTCTCGGCATTATTCGATTGTTTACCTTTAGCGGCGATAATTGGAAGTAAAATTTTTTGTTGCCATGGCGGATTGAGCCCAGATTTGAAAACGGTTGATCAAATAGAAAGCATAAGAAGACCATACCCTATTAATACTTTAACTGGTCTTGTTAATGATTTACTTTGGTCGGATCCTTCGCGGGTAAATATTTGCCTAGTGCGTCATTATGTTAGATTTTGTTTATTTTGTATTACCTATTTACCCTGTTCGCAAATTTCAATCTGTATACTGTATTATAATGGGTTTTGTTTTGACCATATTCATAACATTCGCGTGTATAATGTATATGCACCTACTCACATTTGTTATTTGTATTTTAACGCGATTGGTATTTATTCTATCGTTTTTTTCTATTCTATGGTTGGGATAATATAATATAGATTTTCTGGGAAAATCTACTTTTAATTTTTACTTCGATTTTAACGCTAAATGTTGACAACATGAACTTTTTTTTTAGTTTCATAAAGGATGGAAGTACAATAAATATCGAAGCGTTTCGTATACGTTTGGCAGTGATGTGATTGAAAAATTTCTTTCTGATAACAATTTTCAGTTAATCGTAAGAGCTCATCAGGTTAGTTCAGCGTACAATCTGATTATACCTACGTTTTTAATTACATTCCATTTGAAAAAATATTTCTCATGAAATTTTTTGACCCTGTTGTAAAATTTTTCCGAAAATTTCACCGTTTGATTTTAACCCTGGGAATTTTTTTCTTACTTTGAAATAATTATTCGTATATTTTTATCATAATTTCTTGTTTTGTTCAGTTAATCAGCAGTGGATACCAAATCTTCGCGGGTGGAAAACTAATTTCGATTTTCTCGGCTCCCAACTATTGCAGTAATCATATGAACGAAGGAGCACTTCTGCACATTGACGCCAGTTTAAAGTGTTCTATCATCAGGCTAAAGGTAAGCTATGCGTAGCAATTAAAATTTTTCAATTTAATGATGATTTGTGCGTAAGGGATTCTACCCAAGTAGGGTAAATCTTTTTAAGGAGATGAAATATAGAACCGATGTAATATTCACGTGATTGTAGGCACCTACATTTTTTCTCATTTTCAACCAAAAAAAAGTTTGGTATTGAAAAGAAAACAATTTTTTCCTACAAATATTCACCGAATTGACCGTGTTGAGCGTGGGTTTTTTTTCGAGAATAATGTTACAATGGAAACTTTCGAGATACTTTTTTGTTTGCTCTTTTGTCTGTTTCCATCGTCTTTTATATCGTCGTAGTAAATCTTTTCAATTTCATTGAAAGGAGCTAAGTAGCGTTTTCATTTGCTTTCACATCATCTAAAAAACCGTTACATTTCGACTTAATTTACGAACAAAAATAAATTTCCTTTTTTTGTATGAACTTATACGAATAGTCGAATTGAGATGTTTTTTTATGAATTTAAAAAAAAATTTTGAAATGGATAATTCGCGATAATTGTAATAAAGCGAGTGCAAAATTTTCAAATGATTCGTAAACTACCTACTTTTGAGTAGAGTCTATCTCATATTATAGTTATGATTGTTCCCAATACCTGTCCTTTCTGCCAAACAGTTTTTTACATGTCACTAGAATTTTTAAAAATTTTTTATGTTCTTGATACAATTTTTTATGAGTTTAAAACTTGTTGCGACTATTTTAAAAGCTATAAATATTGAATATATGTATTAAATTTTTCTGTTCGAAAAAGTTTTGATGAGTCTTTAATGTATACTTAATCACTTGTACGACGATATCCGAGCAATTAAGAAGAGCGTGTTGTAATTTTTTGAAATTAATGTAATTCTTTTCAAGCCAAATTTCAACCCCATCATTTTTATCATAAAATTCTTAGTTGGGTTCATTCAATTTTTCCTTCAAGATTTCAGCTCGCTTGCAATTATTTCACTCTTATTTTTGCTGTACAAATGTAATATGTATGCATAAAAAGCATTATGAAATAATCCGTAATGTTAAAATGTCGTTTAATAATGTTATTGCCCCGCCAGATTCAAAAATTTTACTCAAAGCTCGTTTCACTTTGTACACTGTCAAATAAAAACCTTCTCTTTGATCCTTTAATAGAAACACTTTATGAAAAAAACACCCTAACCCTTTACACTCCTGTACATGATAATGCACAGGAATTCGCATCATCGAGCTCAGATATAATGTTAATAAGATTTGTATAAAATGCGTTGTTTCAGATCACGTATTCGAATATTAGAAATTTTAACAAATTATTGGCAATCTCGAATGGTGCGTTAGGGAAACGGTGCCCTTTCTCTTAGCAATCGACATAAAAATTGGCTCGGAATAATTTTTAATTTTTTTTCCTCATTGAAATCAAGTAACATTAATATTTCATTTTGTTGTGCAGTATGATTTTGTAGTACCACCCAGTGCAACACATTTTTAGACATGGAAATTTGCCGATTATTACACAGTTGTCTTCGAATCATGCTTAAACGCGCGAATTATTTCGTTAATGGCAGTTAATGTTATTTTTTAATCTCAAAAAAACCGATCGATGTATTGAGAATTATTTTCACGTGCCGCGTATATCGAAATTTGTTTAAATTTTAAGCCCGTCAAGTACCGAGTTTTTTTTTACATGTATAAACCTTAAAATCATATACGAATTTATATTTTTTAGTACAAAATGAAAATATAAGTTTTTATTTGTGGTTTGTTAGTACGTAAATATCTCCTTAATAAGCGTACCGATTTCGAATGTACGGAGAAAAAAAATGTATTTCATTTGTGTAATAATTAAATGGGCTATTATAAAAAATCATCTCTATTATATTTTCAAATGAATATACAGAGTTACAGATACACCACTAGAGAATGTTTTAATAAGCATAGAAAAGTACGTGATTATTTCAAATCAGAAAAAACTGACGATGTCAATTTTCAAATTTTGTTAAAAACTGTAATCGTTTTTTAATTGTTTTGTGCATCGTTTTAGGTACCCGAATATGTTGATACCTTTCCGACGTTAGAAAAAAAAAAAAAATTTCCACGAATATGTATTAGCCCGCTGTATTAAGAGAAGAATTGGGGATGAATGGTCAAGACACCCGAAATGCCGTAGGGTAGGGGGTGAGCAAAAATCGAAAATCGTCTAAAACTCGATTTTTTGAAATTTTAGGCAAACGAAAGCTTTGAGTAGAAAAGAAGAACCACGAAGCCCTTCACCAAAAGAATATCCTGGACCCTTCCATAATTTAATGTCAATCTAGCTCAACCTTCTAGGTTAATTAGTGGTACTTGTATAGATCAGCAAAGGTTAAAAAAGTCAAATAGGACAGATCTCCAGGGTTCTAATAACAATAAACAATAAATGCTTAGTTCCTTTTCATTTTTTTATTTTCATCTCCCTTCACATCCCCTTCCATCATTCTTTAACCATAGGTCGATCAAACTTTTTTAGCATAAATCTGCTGTCTAAACGAGCTCACTAGCCATGAGCGATTTTGTCGATACTGAGCCATACAACAGATAAAAAGTACGTAAAGTAATTTGCTCGTAGTTGATAGATGAGAGACATTTTTTTATGCGTCACATGTGATGATCAAAAAATCCTGAAAAAATCATATAATATACTCCTATGTGTACTCCATTCATCCCGTGCGTTGTTAAACTCCCACCTAAATTACCTGTCTCTGAAAAATGTTTCAAATTAACCTAAAGCTACTTGCCAGCAGTTGATAACACAAAAAGTGTTCAAAACAGTGTCCCACTGATCTAAACATTAGTATTGATTGCCGTAAAAATATTTTCTATCTTAAATGTCACTTTAAAAGGGGGGGCAGAGGCTATCAACTACCAGCAATGAGAAGTTCTAATAACTACAAGAGTTGCTGAAAGTTCCTATAATTTCCTGGTATGAAGTGGATGACGAATTTTCAAGTGTGAAAGGCTGCCCTAAATTAATAATATTTTTTTCAGAAATTTCATTAATTTTCAGCAATTTTGAAATTATTAACTAGTAGCGAGTAAGCGATTTTCATTTCTCAGTAGTTGATAACCCCCCCCCCAACTTCCAAGGCTACAACTAAAGCCAAGCATGTGAAATTTTTTTGTGGATTCTCTCATGTATGCCCATCATTTTGAAATACAAGCCACTTCCATACCTATTTTGCAAAAATTAAACAAAAATAAATTTCATACTTGAACGTATAGGAAAAATGTTAGGGTGTTTACCAAAAACACAAAAATTTCGGGCTTCTGTTTAGTGCCGCGAATATAAAAAAATTATCAATTCATGGTTGGACTTGACAATGCTGATGTTGTACTCTAAATTGAATGGGCTATCCAAAATACCATCGATGTTTTTGATCGATCTAATGGTTATCTCACAAATCAGCTTCAAAACAAAATTATCCACTACTGGTAAATTACCCTAATAGCCTAATTTCCCTTGGAAAAAGACCGTTTTGTTCTTCATGGTTACTACTCATATTTCACTCGAAGGAAAGTTGGAATCTGCAAGAAGCGGATACTGATGGTGGAAGAGTTGCCTAACTAACTGGTGCATGGCTCTTACAATCAACGTTAATGATAAACCTTTCATTCATTCTTTAACAATCCGTCTCTAATTGATCTATACTATTTACTCGATATGTCTTTCACCGATTTTGGTATAAACTTTGAAGCTCGATTACTTTTGATTTATTCAAGTAACTACGGAGACTGTTAAAAGATGTACAATTTAGTATAGTCAAATCAACGTATAGGAAGTACCACACTGGAACATAGTACAGGCAAAATTAATTTCTCGATAAATTGCTAGGCAGTAAAATGTTTAAAAAATCGTATATTTTATCTCAGTATCACAAGTACGTTTAAACTCGACGATCAAGTTATCTGAAAATTCCTCGAATGAATATTGAAAATGGTGTTGTTCGTTTTGAAGAAAGGTCCATCCGGCGCGGAAATCTTACTCAAACTTTTGTACCAGAATAATTTTCTGAACCTCGTACGAATGAATTTCAACAAAAACCTAATCTTTCAATGTGGAAACATGGGCAAAGATAATATGGACGACGTGAAAACTTACAAATTGAATATTGGAATATTTCAAACTACACTGCTGAGTTTTTGTCTCACTTTATCAATGACATTTCTGTCAAAAATGGTGAGAATACTAATATCTTTCGTGTGCCCATAATAAATTCGAACTGCACTTCACACTATTTCGCGCTACGTAAAGATTTTACATTGAGCGACGTCTTCGTCGGAATTTGTATGCATTTTATTGGTATTATTCGTTTATTTTTTTGAAAGTAGACATTTCTCATGTTACCTATTGATGTTTGACTATCGATTGTGCATACATATTATACATATAATTTTCTCAAAAATACCATAAAAATTGTTGTCATTTGTTTATTTCTTCTTCGAAGTATTTTTAATAACTACTTACATTCAGTATTTAACTTGGATGGAACAGTACTCATTATTTTTCACTTTCAAAAAGAAGTGTTCTTATTAATTTGTTTCTTGTAGATACTTAGAATGAATTTTGTTGATACTTCTTTCTCATCTCACTCCCTTCAGATTAACGTAAGTCAATACACCGTGATGACCATTTTAGAGTTTTTTCATTGATCTAAAAGGATAAAACTTGGTATGTGTATCCTTATACCAGTGATAAATCAACTCATGAGACTTACCTGTATAGTGACTAACGTAAATGCACCACACCAACTTTGAGCCCCTTACCTAAATGAAGAGGGGAGGTGTGGTACCCATAATGATGATTTTAACAAAAATCACATTACTTAAAGGACCCCTAGCACCACTTCTTTTCAGGTAGGAGGGCTCAAATGCAAGTATTCCTGGTAAAAATGATCGAAATCGGAAAGTTAATTGCCTTCCTGACTCTTCTTCACGCGTATTTCAGAACAACGGATATTTTTGTCAATCTTTAATCTCTTATAACTCACACAATTTTGATCTTAGGCAATATATTATTTGTATGCTTTATGTTCAGTTTGTTATGCTCTACAAGATAGTATCTTTGTTTTTTGAAAAGACTAAAAATGAAAAACTTTCCCTATTTGTAAATTTTGTAAATATATGTGACTTGAAGGCCAAGTTGGCACAGGTAAACGTGTTCCGATTTAGCCGAAATACTGTTCGAAGGTGTTTTGGGAGTACAAGGAAACAAATTAAGGGGTAGACGTTTTGAAACTCTCACTTTTGCAAAATAAGTGACACTCTAGTAAGTACATGATAAAAAAATTTTAAAATGAATGGCGGAGCACTTTTAACTTGTTGGTCGGGGTAGTTAGCTCCAAGCTTGCATTTATAGAAAGAAAAAAATATATCAATTGAAAACAAATTTTTCTAGTCATTTTTGCATAAAAATAAAGGGAAAAAAATGCAATTTGAAGAAAAAACTGAGGAAAACAAAACGATTATGCTACAAGGTAAGGAGTATAAGTGAGCGATTGTGGTAAAAAAAATCATGAATGGGGATAAAGTGGTTTGCAAACTGTGACGATATATGTATAAAAAATATAGTAGAAAATTTTTTATATTTTCAGTTTTTTGCGAATAACTTCTGCAATTCAATATATTTTTCTCCATTGGGAAGCAACCTACAGAATTTCTATTCAAGCCAATGAGCAAGGGGGAAGAATGTATTGATACTCATTTTAAAGATTTTTAGTAGGGAGCTTATGATAATTTTTTTAGTAATTATTTGCAAAAAATTGAAAAAATTGAAAATTTTTAAAAACATTTTTTTTATACGTAAATCGTCACAGTTTGCAAACAACTTCATCCCAACTCTTGATTCTTTTACCGCAGTCATTCATGTATATTCCTTGCCTTGTGGCGCAATTGTTTTATATCCCTTACATTTGCCTTCATGACTACAATTTTTTTTCTTCAATTCATATGCAACTCTCGGGGTTATCAACCCAATCACCGAGGTGACGGTCCTCCCCCGTTAATTTTAAAATTTATTAATGAAATTCTCATAATATCTTTTTCAAAAGCACAAAAAAATAAAAAAATTACAAATTTTTAGCCATATATTTTTGTGTTTATTTTGTCATATTTTACCAATCACTTCACCCCATTCGTAATTCTTATATTACACATACTTCAGAGTATATACTATGTTTTAGAGAGCAAACAGCGAATTTTCATCATTATTAATTTTTAACCTGATATTCTATGCCATATTGTCAATGAAGACCAGGCTATTACAGTCTAACGAACTACGGCGGATGTGAGGGAAATATCAATAAAATCCGGTTTGGGCACTTAGAAGACCATTAAGACCATTTTTGTCCATGTCTGATTTTTTTTTATTTATTTTTCTCCCTCGAAGGCTATAATCATTTACTCTGCTCGACACTGACCAAAATCGCTCCAATTTTGTAAATCGGCTCGATTTGGTGGCGGATTGGATATATATGAGTGGGGATGATCGTGGATTAAAATTCAGCTACTCCCTAATTTGGGGGGAGGGGGTGCTGAGGAGCCAAAGATTCAAAAATTACCCTTTTTAGAGCCAATCGATGAAGAATCCAAAGTTGTATAATATATCTAAAAACAAACCTTCTAGGTAAATTAGGAGGGGAGATATGAGCGTGTTACCCCTTTTTGACGTTAAAAAGGGCTGTTTTTCCTCTATCTTCCCACCAATTTGAGCTAGAAGATTGAAATTTTGTATGTACATTTAGTAGGGGCCCTACATGTGCTTTTGAGGGTTTCGACTTCTCAACTTCATTGCACTACCTCACGCCCCCCCCAAAAAAAACAGGTTTTGTTCGGTTTTTCTCATTTTTTAGTTTATTCCTCGCATAATTCCCCTCCAAATTTAGTAGGTACATTTCGTAAGAGCCCTTGATGTACCTTTTGGGTGTCTCGACTTTTCGGTCCCATTTTACTCTCGTACAGCCCTGAATGTGTGTTTTCTTGGCCTTTTTTTTTATTTTTCGAGTTCATTCTTCGCATAACTCCCCTCCAAATTGAGCTAGGAATTTGAAAAGCATGGTAAAGTGACAGGTTTTTTCTATAAATTTTCAAAGTTAACGGCAGGTTTGAATGAAAATGAAATTTTAAAAGTAGCATATCTCTCAGTCGCTTCGATTTTTTGATTATGCTAATCATTATACGTGTAAGTCTCATGGGTTGACTATAAGGGTAGAGAGGTTAATGCAGAACAATCGGTATATGCTTTTTTGGTCTATGGAATACAAATTTCTTATCTGCACAGTGCCTACACAAAATCATTTTGAAAAACATTTCGCTTTGAATCCTTCGGTGCTTTTTGTTTTTTAAATTTGAATCGTTTGGATCGTTACTCGTTAGCCTACTCATGTACCATTGAACCTGATATCTCTTGATACGAAAAAATTTAATTTATTCTTTTCTACATGTCTAATAATCGCTTACTATAAAATACCTGCTTTGTGGCATCTCGTCTTATGTAATCGATACTTAGCGCGCTATCTATGAAATTTCGCGTTATTTTTTTGCTTTGTGAATTTTAACAGAAGAAATCCTCCGGTTACTTTCACTTATGATAATCGCTCGCTTCATTATTTGACGATGATGGTATAATGTATATGTAACGAAATCATTATTTTTCACTAACGCTTAAAGAAATTCATGAGATGAAATGATGAGCAAGGGGCATTAAAAGTTTGACGATTCATTTTATTGATTATTTTTTTGGCTCCAGTTGTCTGCGGTGACACGAACATCGTCGATGAATAATAAAGTGGTCAAAATCAAGTAAAATTACTGTAAATAAGGTACTTACGCGGGTACTTACCTTGGTAAAATAATCTAATGTTAATTTTCAATGTCGCACTGTCGCGTCGTTTAGATGTTTATAAACATTTTCATCTCATAATGTTGCTTTTTTAGTAACACAGAATAGGATTAGCCATAGTCTAATGCGAGAAATTACTATTTTCGTACTTATTATTTTCTTCAACTTACAAATAATACAATTACGTGTGAATTGATATTCTTAAAAATAAGCACATTGAAAAACATTTTTTTTTTTTAATGAAAGCTTGAAATTAAATAGGAATCTAGTTTGTACCTACCTAACTTCCTCTACCTACTCATACAGTTTATTTGCGTTTTGATTTAGCGACATTTTTTCACATATTTACTAGATACTTGCTTACGTAGGTTTTATTTCAATTTTAAATAAATAGCCGAATTCACGCTGATCATATTTTTCCAGCTACTTTATTTTGAATCAATTTTCCCAAATTAACACTTTCGCATATAGTGAGAGTGACCAAAATGGCTGGGAATTATTTAATTTTCTGATCTACTGTTCGCTAACCGGTAAAAAATGCTTATTTAGATAGGTTGAAATTTTAATGGAAAATGCACGCTTAACAGGCGAACAGAGGTAAACCAATAGGCCTGTTGTTGCATTGAGATAAGCGAAACAAATCCAAAGAAAAGAATCTTCGTAATACATGCCAATTAAAGCGGCTGACCACATTAAATTACTCGTTATAATTAAACCGGTATGGAATTTGAAATCGATTCCGTGTTTAGCGAATAATTTAACAACGGCGGATCTTTGAACCGAAACCACGTAAACGGAAAATAGATAAAATGCCAAGTTTACGGATGTCGTTACGGTTAAAGGGAATACAAAAAATATTAACAATGTTTGATCGTTTTGAAACCAACATGTCTCGTAGATGCGACCTTCTAAAATGAAATCATCGTTTTTTTCGGCCACATAAGTCATTATAAAAACAACAATCGGTGGGAAAATCCAACTTACCAGCGTGTAAGTTGTAAATTTTTGGGAATTTGTAAGGTTTGTACCGAGTAAGTTAGATTCTTCAACGCAACACCATATTTTACAAGAGATATCAAAAGCCAAAGCTGATAACCAGAAAAATGACGTCAAAAAGCCGAAATACGTTATGGCTCCTAACAGTTGACAGGATCCGATAACGTTTGTATTACTCGCCAAAAAACCTACATTACCGATTAATAAAGCAACGGCGTACGAAGCAAAGCTTCTCTGCAGTACAGTTGCAGAAGAAGTATTTGAGAACAAGAAGTCGTACAGATGTGACGTTGTAAATAAAATGGAAACAATAATTCCTAAATTTACGATAAATTTTAACGCGCCAGATTCTTGCAGCTCTGGCTCTTCTTCTTGCTCGTTATCGTCTTTTTCTTTGCATATACGCACCGGATAACCGCTTAATAAATTAGTCTGACGAATGGATGTACGCTTCATCGTCGAGAACGATTTTATCTCCACCACTAATTTTGCTAGTGTTAACGAGTCTATCAAATCCTTGCAGTTTTGCTTAACAGTTATGCGCAGAAATTCACGTACCTCGGTAGTAAAATTTGTATTATTATTATTACTACGAGGCGAAGTGGGAAAAAAACGTCGAATCGTCGTGATCGGAGTATTCTGAGTTGAAAGTGCTGTCGTAGCGATTGTAGACGAAGCTGATGATGCAGACATTGTCGCTGTGGTTGTGTCTATGGTGTTGGAATTACGGGGCACTCTTCTACACAATAAATCTGTCGAGCTTACATTGTTGCACAAAGCGCAATATTCATTTTTATAATAAGTTCCATTTTTATGCTGTACTATGGAAGTATAATCCAAACAATTTTGCACATACGTCGGCAACATTACTGACATTGCTGAGGGGCAAGATCCGACCATTTTCGAATAACATCTGCGTAATAATTTTCTTATTCGTGAAGGTGGAATTGGTGAAAATACGCAAGTTTCCGTTTGATTTGCGTCGGTGTAAACCCATTTTTGAAGAGTATCGTTGAAAGAAAATTTTCCCAAAGTAAAATTATTACGACTCGTGTTCAGTTCCATTGTTCGCGATTCGCAAGCAAAATGAATGTTCCATTTTGTAAAATTGTTATTAGTGATATCGTCGCATTCGGCGCAGTATCTGTTTCCATAAGTTATCCCATTCGGAGTTGTGACTGGTAATTTTACTTCATAATCGGATACTTGTTCGTCGTAATTTACAGACTGTAAGCATTTACGTCTGCGATCCCGTACACTTATATTGGTCATCGTCACTCTACACATGTGCTTTATATACGTTCCCTGCGGCCTAAATTTTATCTCGTTACAATTGAATGTTTTTGAGGTGAAAGCATTTAAAGCATTTGCTTTGTAAGGCGAATCGATGCAACAATCGCCGTATATGCCACAATCTTTATCGCATCGACATTTTTTTAAAAATCCGGATGTCGTTGTGGAATTTTGTCCGTTACATTTTGTGACTGCGCAAATGCTGTAAATTTACATGTGTTAGTCGTTCAAATCATTTTTCCACTTAAGGTGGGACTTCGCGTTGCAAAGATAGCATACCCGATCTCGAAGGTAGTATTTTTGAGGAGATTGAATTTTTCCATTTTTTTCTCGTTTCAGAGTTGATAATGAAAAAAAAAAAATTAAGGAAAATACAAGGAATAATGTTAATTTGAAATAACAAAACATTTGAAACCATTTGAAAAGAAGCTCAATCGGAATTTTCTGCCATATCAGTTCCATTAGAAGTTTGTGCAGGATTTCTCGAAGACGACTGAACGAAATTAGATGAATTTTAGATATATTGTAGAAAACAGTGCTCCCGACACTTGTACAAAGCCATTTTTTGGATTTTTTTTCACCTAGCCAGAATATTATCATGCTAAACGAAATCACTTTTTTCAATTTCAAATAATTTTGATCTGAAGCAAAAAATTCAAAAAAGGGCTCTGTACACGTGTCAGGGGTACTATTTACTGCAACATATCCAAAATTCATCGAATTCCGTTCAGTTGTTTTCCAGATATCCTGCAGAAACTTTCAACGGAACCAATATGGCTAAAATTTCTTAAAAATGGAAAAAATTCCAATTAAGCGTCTTTTCAAATGGATTCAACTGTTCCATTACTTCAAATTAACATTATTCCTTGAAATGCGCACAATTATTTTTCATTTGCGACCTTAAAACGAGAAAATTACGCAAAATTCATTTCTCTTGAAAACTCTGTCTTTGACAAAAAAAGTATACAATGAAAAAAAAACGCCAAGTCTCACCTTCAAAATATACAGCAGTAGGTATTAGGGTAGGTAGTTCCAGACTTTTTTCAAGAATCGAAATGTAATAGTAGCCGATAGTTGCAGAATGAGATCATCATCATCGCGGTGGAGTTGCCTCTCTTGTAGCAAGACAGGACATTTTTTAAATAGATGATGAAGCGGTCAAATGGCCACCCAGTGGTAAATACTTGGCTACGCAGTAACTTCAAACTTATTCAGCCGAAAGAACGAACATTCAATTTTTTCATTGATCAACTTTTTTTTGGAGAAATACGATAGAAAATTTTTTCGAAAAGAATACAATTTAATTTTATATTTTTAAAAATATATAACAAAAATTATAGACCGCCATTTTTACGAAAAAATTTCCGGACGAAATCTCTTTGCATATAGGTTTCTAAATCTGGCTTTCTGTATCGTCGTTCTTTTAAAAAAAAAAAATTCCGCCACTGCTGGTCGAGGATCCTAATAAGCAGTACCTATACCATTCAGTGCGATTGACATCCTTGAGTTGAGTGTACTGTCGGATGTTCATGACCGATGTATTGATTTGAACTCGTTATAATCAGCGAGAAAATCTTGTTAGGCAAGTGTTTTTGTTAAAACATGGTCTGTCAAGTTGAAAAAAAATTCAAA
The DNA here is from genome assembly GCA_900060175.1 of Ferrisia virgata. Taxonomy (NCBI): domain Eukaryota; kingdom Metazoa; phylum Arthropoda; class Insecta; order Hemiptera; family Pseudococcidae; genus Ferrisia; species Ferrisia virgata. Next base: position 30,013 of record FIZR01016677.1, read on the forward strand.
AAATTTGTTTACTGCAATGTCTACGATTTTGAATTTGATGCGATTTTTTGGGGTGAAAACTTGATTTTTTTAATGTCCATTATGAGCAAATCGCGGTATTTATGTGACTATCTGTACTAAAAAAAAATTGAGTATTTTCGTCCTCTGTGACAGCGCTCGCAAAAATAAAGATTGACCACGCAGTGAAAATTCCTTAAAAAATGCCCTAAACATACATGTATTAAATTCTTCGATTCCTGGCACACTGAATCGTTTCATGTAGAGAATAAGATCAAATGTAATAAAAATTTCACGCCCCCGCCCATGGTAGAAATTTTAATCCAGTTTCTGACACTATAACGATTCATTAAAAAAATTCATAAAAATTGATACAAATTTTACTAAACATAGCTCCAATTTCGCATCATTATTTTTAACCGGAAAGACTATTTGTGACGATTTTCAAAATAAGCCTACTTTTCGAGACTGTATGAAAAGTTGGTATACATTTTTGTGTACTCCGTGACCTAAAAAATATTGATATAAATTCGACTTTTTTTTTAGTGAATTTGCCTTATGAAATGGAGAAATTGTAGATATTATACCCCATAAAATGCCCATCTAGCTGACTGAAGGAGATTCTCCATCCATTGCTCTCTCATTGAGGTATTACTAAAGTGCTAATACGTCGTCGTCGTTTTTTTGTTCTTTTTGTTTTTTTCGTTTTTTCTTGCCCTTGTTGAAAGTAAAGTAGAAGGATTAAATTTTTTTTATCCCATTATTTTATCAGACAAATTGCTAAAATTTTGTTAACAATTTATTATTATTATCTTTATTATTATTATTATTATTATTTGATATGCAAGTACACGAAACATTAATACTTTTCATATGGTCTCAAAATAGAGACTGAAGTAGGAAAATCGTCTCCAATAGTCTTTTTCGTAAAAAATGACCGTATTAAAAATACTTCAGTTAAAAGCTTTTTCGAGGATTTTTTAAATTTCTTTTTCCAAGTTTCGATTTATGATAGTGCCGAATTGAAAGTTCTCCAAGTGATGAAAGACTGAAATTTTTTACTACGTTAACTTGACATCATTTTGCAACTATCGTGTATCCTATATTAAGTAAGTTCAGATTCCAGAAAAAATTTTTAAATGACCTACCCTAATTTACATTTTGATATTATTCACTTACGTGGGATCCGAGGCAAAAATTTTGCATAAAAATAATAATTGAATGATGATTAAAAGTACAATACGGTCCATTTTCATCTTCATTTTGTTCTGAAATTAGAGTTTTGATTATTTATAGCGTCAATAAAAAAAAAATGCATATCTATGGTTACTACCAAGTTCACATACCACATTTCAACTTCTTAACTCAATTTGAAAGGCGAGACAAGGGAGAAACAGACCTTTTTCAAAGTTAAAAAAAGGGAAACACTCATATCTCTCCTCCTAATTAACCTAGGAGGCTGATTTTTGTATACGTTATGTAACTTTGAATTTTCTATCGTTAGCCCTTCAGCACCCCCTCCCTTAAATTTAGGCTCAGCTGAATTTTTACCCGAGGTCATCTCCACTCCAGAATATCAAATGGCAAGTCAATCGAAGTCTATTCCCCAAATTTTATCGATTTTTGTCGGTATGGAGCTGTGCAAATAATTTTTCACTTTCTGGAGGAAAACAATAATATAAATATTAATATTTGATATGGCTAGAATTAGTCTCAACGGTCTCCTAGGACCCTAAAACGGTTTTCGTTGATATCCGCCCTTCACCTGCCGTAGGTCATTGAATCGTAATAGCATGGTTTTCATTGACAATATGACATAAAAATTCAGGTCAATTAATGCCAGCAGAGTTGTCTACGTATGATGAATAAAGGAATAAATCTAAATTACTGCAATGCTTCAGCAGATGTAAAAAGATCATGAACAGTATCCAAAATGTACGAGTATTCAAAAAAATGCTGATGGATATAATTAAATGTTAACTTTAATATTTATACGTAGGCAGGCCCGTACGATGATGGCGGTGGGAGGTTCAAAACCCCTCCCTTGGACGGAAAAAACGTGAATTTTCCTGAAAAATTAGGCTATCAAGTCTAAGAAATTGCATAAATTACTCATGTATTTCTGAAAATGCTGTTTTTTTTTTTAAATTTTCGCTCTCTCATCGCTCGGGTTTATGTATTTTTTTTACCTAATATCAAACCTTAGAATTTTTGAGCACTGAAGATTGAAATTCAGTTCTCAAACCTTCCCCTTGGACTGATCCTGCGCACAGAACTGTACGGAGGAAGTCAAAAAACATATCAATTAGGCGGTCATTTGCCTTTCTCAAGAAGGAAAGGAATGATTTCAAAATAGTATGGGGAACCTATTTCAGCTGTTTTAAAAAGGTAGGTAGTGGGTACATAAAAATTTGAGTTCAGTGAATACAACTATTAAACCACCAAGCCCCTTAGTCAACGAGAGGGGGGAGCTCCTTGACTCATGCATTGCACCCCTGTAAAAATTTATAAAAAACCTCTTTTCAACCAACTTACAGAATTTAAATTAAAACTATTCTCTTTTTAACGATGAAGAAATCCAATTTTTTTTTTTTAATTTTGTTTTCGTTTCTTTTGAGGATATTTTCATGCTTTATACCCAAACATGAAATTATAGAAAAATTTACATTTCTAATATTATATATCTTTGAGAAAATTTCGCAGCCCACGAGTCATTCTGGGAAATTTTTTTTTTGAACCGCCACCTTGATAAATTCTAATTTCACCATTTATCGTAGGTAGTTGAATATTTCTGAAAATTTTTAGTTATGGAATGTATTTTTTTGAACTTCTGAATAGAAAATTCATTTAATACAATGTGTAATTTTGTGTAGGAAATATTCATTTTTTTCTAGTTTACTGCCCCTCCCCTGAAAAAATTACTGGCTACGGGGCTGTGAACCAGATAGTTATCTTTTTATGTTCGAAAAAGATCAAATGATTCATTTATAATAGGTTCAAATTAGTTTTAAATTCTCTTTTCAAAGTAATTGATGCTAAAAAGTGCTTTTGAAGAAGGGCCGTCGAGAGCCGAGACAGCTGGGTCAAATCGTTCTTAGACTCAAGATGTTTTTATTATTAAGGGACTGACAAAAAAAAGGCAGCCAAAAAATACCTTTTTTTTATTTAATAATTTCAGCTTTCGTTTAAAATGATTGATCTTTAAATTCGAAAAAATTCCGTACACATTTTTGGTAGGATATGCAATGTTACGGGAACACAAAACAATTATCCATCTCGTTGTATTGTAACGACGTCATTCACATCTGAATGTAGGTATTAACCAGTGATATTCGTGCAATTTATGTAGACAGGAAAAAAAATGCTGTTAAATGAATGAAATAAAAAAAAGTATTTCCAAAGGGATGACATGACCTGATCACACTAAAGGCATTCTAAATTAGCTACAGTATGCTGAAAAATATAGACTCATCTCGCACGCGATGCTTTTAAAGCAATGAATTTTGTTTTTTAATAGGTATTTGTGACATTTATGTACTTACCAGCAGCGTTTTAATGGGTGATAATTTTGCAAGGGTCGAATAATTGGTATGTAATCAAGTTGAGTTGTAGTTGTTATTTTTTGATTAAAATGTTGGGAATTTAGTAGTGAAAATAATGCACTTGTTAGGTCTATTTTGAAAAGAAAAACAATAACAATTACCTCTACAAACAAATACTCAAACATATTTCATGCCAATTTTAAAATTTTCATCAATAAAAAAAGTATTAAATTTTAATTACTTACTCAATGTTTAAAATTGGCCTATCTCTTCAATTCATTAACATTTCAATTTCAATTTATAAAAAAAAACGTTTCGCATGCGTAAGCTACGATAGTTAATCTGTTTATGTGACGAAAAAAACGATGATTTATGAAAATTATTTTATAATCTCGTCGTAAATAAATTCTTTTGGGAATTCGACGATGAAATCTGTATTTGAAACATATTTTGAACTTATGAGGCTCTGTATCGTAGATCGTAAAGCTGTAGTCGGTACCTAATACAAAGTATTGAAAAATTATTCAAATTTTATATTGTCTGGCTGGATTATTTTCCGACTGCTCAAACGATGGATACGGAAAAAGTAGGTTCATAAACGTGTATTAAACAAGTGAGAATGCATTAACGTTTATATTTCACAAATAACGTATAATTTTGTATTTTAGTCTTCACGCATACGAAACGATTACCTACCTTGTTAATTATACGTACTTTCAATTAAATTACCAAGTACGTATATGTATGTGCGGTAGTTTACCTTGAATGGTTACGATTTTACTACACTTCTGCCATTTGTTCTCCTGAACGAAATTACGTGTTAATTTGGAAATAAACGTAGGACATGACATTTAATTTAAGTTCAAAAAAATTTTATTATACTTACTTATTATTTGAAGTATAGGTATATCTATTTACGTGGAATTTAAAACCAAGGCGTTGAGTTACGTTTGCCAATAATTTGATTATAAATTCATAATGGAATAAATTTTCAGAACGAGAGCATGTATCCATTTCCTATTTTCATCTAGATAGATGTATGTGCTTTGGGATGAAGCGAAAAAAAGGCAACATCGCTTTGCGATGCTTTTTTAGCCTGATTTTCGTGACATATTACAATCATGAGAATTGAAAAAAAAGTATCGCTTCGCGATGCTTTTTTCCTAATCAGCATTGCGGGTAAGAAGGGTTCAATGGAACTAAAAGTCGAAACTGCGCAAAATGCACATAAAGGGTCCCTATTAAATGTACATAGCTAATTTCAAGATTCTGGCTCAATTGCAAGAGGAGTTATGCGAGGAACAAACTCAAAAAATGAGAAAAAACGACCAAAAAACCACATATTTGGGGTTGTGAAGAGATGAAATGAAGCTGAAAAGTCGAGACCTCTAAAAAGCACATCTAAGACCCCTACTAAATGTATATACCTAATTTCAACTTTCTAGCTCAATTTGGAGAGGAGTTATCTGAGGAACAAACTAAAAAAATAAGAAAAAAATGACCAAAAAAACATTTTTAAGACTGGGGAGGGGGGGTGTAAAATAGGGCGGAAAAGTCGGAACTCCCAAAAGGCACATTTAGGACCGCCACTAAATGTACATAACAAATTTCAAATTCCTAATTTAATTTGGTCGGGAGATAGGGGAGGAATAGCCCTTTTTTAAGGTCAAAAAGAGAGGGAAACCCCCATATCTCCCCTCCTAGTGAAGCTAGAAAATTGATTTTTGAATATGTCATACAACTTTTGATTTTCTATCAATTGACTTTAAAAGTGCAATTTTTGCATTTTTGGCCTCTCAGCACCCCCTTCCCTAAATTGGGGCATAACTGGATTTTAACCAGAATTCATTTTAACTTGTATATATTTAACTCATCGCCAAACTGAGTCGATTGACCGCATTGGGGCGATTTTGGTTGGTATCAAGCGGAGTTAATGATTTTAATGTTCGGAAAAAAAATAAAAATAAACATCTGACATGGCTAAAAATTGTCTTAATGGTCTTGTAGGACCCCAAAACGGATTTTGTTGATATCCTAATCCCCTCATCCGCCGTTGTTCGATAGTCTATAATAGCTTGATTTTCATTGACAGTGTAGCATAGGAAATCAGGCGAGAAACATGATTCGTATCACCTGAAAAACGCTCCAAAAAATTTTTTTCAACTGAAAGATGCAGATTTTGATCGAAATGGTTGGATAGTTTTGTATAACAGTGTTGCCAATCTCATTATTAAATAAAAGTTGAAAATATTGCTTTTTTTCATGACAAAATTTCACAATTCTGTGTCTTAAAATTATATCCCAAGTTGGCAGCACTGCTCTACAAAACTGTCCAACTATTTCGATCTAAGTTGACTTCCATGACCTGAATAAAAGTTAGATCCTTTAATTAAATTTTTTTGAAAAATAAAAAATCTCGATTTCTACGAACTGTAACTTTTCAACCCCATCGTAGAAGGCCAAAAAAGGTTTCAGATCGAACCAAAAATCCGCTAAATAGATGCAGATTCTCTAATTTCATCTGTTTAGCTTTGTGACCGAAGTCCTACACTACTTTTAGGGGGTGTAAATGACAAAAAACTAGGTCATTTTCAAAAATGACCCTATTTTGAAAACCCATTGCTCCACTTCCCTTTAAGCTAGGTGAACAAAATTTTGTATGGTGAATTTTCAACTCAAAGTCAAACATTTCGGTGAGTTTGGCCAATATCTGAGGTATGTTTTTTTTCCACTCCACCCTAATGTACTCTATACCCTAATTAAGTATTTCAGAATTGATGTACTTATGTTTTCTACGTCTACAATTTTACAATAAATCCAGCATCCGGGAAGTTGAAACTTAGGTTCTAGATTCGGCAGGTATTTTAAGTTTATTTTTAAGAAGTTCAATTTTTACATTTAAACTTTCCTTTATCTTATTCAAACCTGAGAAAGTTGAGATTTTCGCTTCTAATTGGTTTATATCTTCCGTTCTTCTAGTTCCTACCATTGGCCTAGCTAGGAATAATCCTAAAAGAAGCCGGTAGTTTGAAATTTTTCTGTGTTGCAAGGGGTGGATTAATTTTTTTTATGAAGTGAATTGGATACAAATCCATTCTAGCTTGCTTTGTATTAATTTGAAATTCATTAATTACACCAATTTCAAAAAAAAAAAAAAATGAACCCTCGAGGTAGACAGTGCCTGGAACAAAACCGGGTTTTTTTCCTTTCAAAACTTTCGTATTTACCTACCTACCTACTTGTTTATTTATCTACAGGCCCGTAGTCAGAAGGGGGCAATAGGGAGCGTTGCCCCCCTAGAATAATTTTTGCCCCCCTAGAAAAATTACCCAAAAACCCCATTTTTTACTTTTTTCTTGGTCATTGACACAAAAATTAATAAATCCACATAAATGTGTTTCAAATCGATCGTCACATTGATAAATTGACACATTTTCGACCTGACGATTGGTAACAGTGTTTGGA
>FIZR01016679.1:0-11245 GCA_900060175.1 Ferrisia virgata
GTGATGTCATTTTAGACATATCCTATCTTCTAATTTTTAATAGATGTCATTTTTGGCATCTGTTGTTTATATGGTTATACCATAATTTGCATTAGATGTCGTTTTTGACATATGTTGTCTATTTTTTTTATACCAGATGTCAAAAACGACATAAGTTGCTTCAGGAGGATTAATGTAATATCAAAACTGAATGACTATTCTTCAATTCGGATTAAAGTTTGAGCAGTGAAAGAACCTCGTGCACAATCGCACTCGCTAAATCTCGAGGAACAAGTTTTGAAAAATTATTACATTTCTGTTATCAGCATAATGAAACTTATTTTCAATATTAAAAAACCACGCTGAAACGCAAAAATAAATCGATACCGGTTCCATATCCATACATCTCCGATGCAAATTCAAATCATATCCTATACGATATCTTAAGGCAATGGAACCCTTTGCCAGGTCGTAAAAATTACACGAACGAATCGAACAACACCCATAACGTACGCCATTCTATAAAAACCGGACGTACTTATCTCGTAAAGATGAAATTTTAATCGCGGTTTGCGTGAAAACTGCAATAGGGAAATTTCAATATTCGATTCGCATAGCCAAATATGCAAAACGAATCGCCCAAGTGGTGGCATTCTCGCGTCGTAATTTACGACATTTGGCTTTTTAATAAAGACGTTCGAAATCTATGTTAGCTACGAAGAATGAAATCTTTCAGCCAGCCATATTGATTTGGGATACTAAACTATATTGTAAGTATAAAATGTTGTCTACGCGAGTACGACGAAAACGAAATGGTGTTTAATGTACTCGGAAATCAATTGTAAATCACCAGTCAACACAAACCAAAGTCCGCGTCGTGGTGGTAATATTCCAACTTAACGACCACCAAGTTAGCATGCAAATGATGTTAGCATTTGTAATGATAAGAACTGGTGGTAGAAATAGAAATCGTTTTTTGTACTATCAAATGAAAAAGGAAAGTAGCGAACGTATATTTTATTTTGATACTGTTACGTTTCGGTGAACTATACAGCCAAGGTAAGGTACATTGGCGAGCGTAAGTTTCGTATCAGGTACGCCTGTTTTCCTCTAACGAAATTTCATGCTTAATTTTATTCGTTCACTTTTTGTTGTCGCGTAAAGTGAGCTGAATAAATACCCGGTGTCGAGCTAAAGAAAAAAATATTTATCATTTTTTTCACCCTACTCTGCCTTTGCGAACACTTTTTACCATGTAAGAAAGTACAAACGAGGGTGAAAAAAAATTTATACCGAGAGGCAAAATCTTACGCTCAGTTTCAAACTAAACGTTACCCTACCATCAACGACGTACGTATATTTCAATAAACCTAACGAGTATAGTAACGTTACAAGAAGGAAACGGCGTGTATTAAAGTATCGTGTAAAAACGGTATCATTATTACGTAAAATTTATTTTACAACCATTCTAGTTAACGTTATTCGTACATTTAATTTGTATAAAACCATGAACAAATCTCGTTTTCTTCGGATTAATATTTCTCGCCTGGTAGTCTGTGAATTTCGACGTTACATTGTTAACATCTCGAATAAGAAAATTCCTCTATACTAATGGAGACTTGTACGTAAAAATATTATAAAAATGGGATCGTTTAAACGTTTATTTCGCTATTATCGCGCGATTATTCCTTATCCGCGGCCACACGATTTCAACAAAATGAAAATAATGTTTATAAAGAAGTAGATATTTGAACGAACAAAGTGAGGCGGTAATTTATGACGATTTTTGTGTACTTTTTTCTCAACTTCATTAAGAAGGTTTCACGTTGTTTTTGGCGGCCATTATTCGCTATTATTGGGTGGTTACTCGGATCGTGGTAGCTGTTTATGATAAGTTGAATGATGAGGTGTTGAATGGTTGAAATGTGTAATAAAAAATGTTAAAAAGTTTACTGAACTGTTGGAATTATTAAATTGTTGAGAAAATTCGGCAAGATTAAGTTCATTCAATGGACATGATATTTGTTTGGTCATGGATAAGTAAATCGGACTAAAATCTACAAGAACAAAATTTTTTGGACAACAAGTTTTCCCTTATTCTTATCTATTTTCAATTTCTAAATACCAACGGGATATGATTTAGCAAATAAATGTTAAAAAATTTCGTGATTATATTTTTCAGTTTTTAGTCTGATTTTCTTCGACATATTGTGAATAAAAACCAAGCTATTACAGTCATCCACAAACCGCCGCTGAGGGGGGCAAATACCAACAAAATCCGTTTTGAAGTTGTGGTAGACCATTAAGACAACTTTTGGCCATGTCACATATTTATTATTTTTTTATCCACCCCCCCCCCGCGACCTTAAAAATCATTTACTCTGCTTGATACTGACCAAAATCGCTCCAATTCGACCAATCGGCTCATTTTAGCGGCACATTGGATATATACGAGTGGGGATGATCTTGGGTCAAAATTCAGTTTTGCCCCATTTTTGGAGAGGGGGTGCTGAGGAGTCAAAAACACAAAAATTGTTCTTTTTCTAGTCAATTGATAGAGAATCCAAAGTCGTATAATATATCCAAAATTCCAACCTCCTAGGTCAGTTAGGAGGGGGGATGAGGGGTTTTCACCTTTACGACTTTGAAAAAGTGATCTCCCCACCAAAATGAGCTAGGAAGTTCATCTTTTGGTATGTATGTTCAATAGGAGCCCTAGATATGTCTTTTGGGGTGTCAACTTATCAACTACATTTCACCTCCTCACAGCCCCAAATATGTGTCTAAACTTTTCAGCCTCATTGCACCCCCTCACAGCCTCAAATAATATGAGGTTTTTTGGTCGTTTTTTCTTCTTTTTTTGAGTTTGTTCCTCGCATAACTTCCCACCAAATTGAGCTAGGAATTTGAAATTCTCAAATACCAAGGAAGGAGGTTTTTTACTTACCCAAAATATAAATTACCATTCAAGGACAGCAAAATAATTCACACACATCAGAACCTAACACCAAAATCCGCCTATGTTGGAGCCTACTTTATTATAAGATAAACTTGATGTCAAATGTTGATCAAGGAAAGAAAGGCAGTTTACTAACGAATATATATATTTTTTTGTTGCAGGTAAGAATTAAAAATGAAGAACATCAATAATTTGAATTTTCACTCACAATTATTTATGTTGTATGACCAAACAAAATACTTTGAACATGAAATTAGGTAAGTAAGTAAAGAATTCAATTCATTAAACCGAATCTTCTATATCATTTATATGAAAAGAAATGTTGACTGCCATCTGGAGAAAAATACAACTACAACCTTGACATTCGAGGAAAATTTAAAAATAAGCATTACTCGTTTTCAATTTGAAATGTAAAATTTTTCAGAATGAAAAAATGCTTTTAAATGAATGCAAAATGCAAACCACTTTCCTAATGATAACAAGACGACTTTTGACCACACTTCATCGCGTAGTGTCATTTTCATAGAAAGCTAGTCTATTACTGTCTGATTTACAAGACCAATAATACCATTTAATTGCCACCCCTCTCGAATAATAAAATCGTTTTCGTGACTTGATATCGACGAAATACCTTCAGATTCAAACCAGTAAGCTTAAATGGGCAATGGATTAAATTTCAGACAATATGAGAAGGAGGTGGAGAAAATGGCAAAAATTGTTCATTTTCAAGTCAATAGACGGATGGCCAAAAATCATATACCGTATTTCAAAATTATCGTTTTACCTTAATTAAAAAGGTAAACAGGAGAGGGAAGGTTTTGCTTTTTTTTAATATAGAAAAAAGTTTATGCAGTTCTTATCTTGTTAGCAGACTGAGCAAGGCAACTTGAATTCAGCATTTGAATATTTTTATTTTTCAAACTCCCCTTCCCCCTGCTCCACCAGCACGAACTTCACACTTACATATAGTTCTTAAAAAGTGAATTCTAAAGTAACTTTCAAAGCTTTTCTAGATCATCTTTCACTCCCCTCTTCCCTCTCCTCAAGAGTTACAAGGCTGAAATTCAATCCAGATGTATGATTTTTCTTCACGTTCCTACATCTCACAAAACTATCTCCACATTCACCCTCCCATTTTCATAGTTTAATTTTATTCACACTGTCAATTGTTTGTATATTTCGCTCAGGAGCGTGATTTTGGCATTTAAAAAATCGCTTGTATAGTCATCATCAGTTTGATTTTTGCTGGTAGTCTTCTGATAAATTGTTGTTATTATCGCAACTCCAGGAAATGATCGGTATGATCAGTATGATTTTTGGACATATGGATTTTCCAATTCCCAGTACATTTTTTTTTATTGCGCACGCAGCGTTTCAAAAATTGGCGTACTGATTTAATGGTTTATTTTCTCGATCTCGAAAAACGTTGTCAATTAGGAAGTTTATTTTAATGATTCATGTCTCAAAAAATGAACTAGATAGATCGAGAAATCATAAATGAAATACAGTAGTACCATTTCACTTTTCAGTCGCATTGCACCCCCTTGCAGTTCCAAATATGTGATTTTTTATTCGTTTTTTCCTGTTTTTTGAATTTGTTCTTCGCATAACTCCCCTTCAAACTGAGCTTGCAACTAGAAATTAGGTATGACCATTGAGTAGGTACCTTACATGTGCTTTTTGGGGCTCTCGAATTTTCAGCCTCATTGCACACCATCACAGTCCCAAAAAAACAGTTTTTTGGCCGTTTTTTTTTTCATTTCTTTTTTTCTTCTTCTGATTACATGTCTTCAGGTTTTTTTCCAATTCTCATGATTACAATATCTCACAAAAATCAGGCTACTTTTTTTTTCTTTTTCGTTCTAGACCACCATTTTTGCGCATTTTACGACTATACTAATATTATCAGTAAAACAAGGTAATCTAGAATTTTCAAAATTTGAAAAAATCATGAAAAGGTCCCTTCATTTTTTTTTTTTGAGGAGGACGAAGGAGAATATTTTTCAGCTAATTTTTTATATCTTTCACCTAGGAAGGGTGCTGAAGGGAGAGGAGAGGGCCAAGCTGAAAAATGAAATAAAAAGCAGTTATACGTATACGCATACTCCACTAAAACGCAGATAAAAAATTTGAAAAAATTGCATTTCTTTAATCATTAAAAAGGATATTTAGAAGGGTTGTTATCCCACTGTATCATAAACTTAACAAAGTTCACTGAATGCCAAAAAAATGAACAATTAATCAACATTTCACTAATTTATCTTTCAATTGATTTCAATATAGTTTCTTTAAGTATCTAATTTAATTTTTCAACTTCTAACTAGGTCATACAGAATCAGATTAAGCGACATTCTTTTGCAAGTTCACTTAATGTACGTATTCAAAACTGTTATAGTCTGTTTGGCTTCAGGTCTTTCCCAGAAAAAATTATAGAATCTGGTTCTGAATTTTCGCAAAAAGAGTATACCGCGGTAACGATCCAAATTTTCCTACACCGCTAATAATACACAAAAATAACTCAAAATACATTTTCCAAATAGACATTTATGAAACTCCAGTAAAATTTAACGTTTATTTTTATTCATCCATAAGTGCTTATTCTTTTGTTTCCAGTACCTACGTGTATTTAGCTTTCATATCAGTAAGTATACATATAAAGGTCAACGTACAAAACTAGAATTTTATTAAAGTTGAAATTACCTGGATCGTAAAATTTCTTCGTATTCATACCAGAGGCAAGTTTTTCGAAAAAAAAAACAACAACAAAAAAATGAAAATGTACTACTGCTCGACCTCGTTATACTTATTTCGAATTCAATAAAAAAAATTCGATTCGTGTATACTCTCTCGTACGTATACGATTCAAAAATAATACCATTTTACGACATAGATATTTGCAATATATGCTACGTAGATATACGCTAGTTCATTACGAAAAATACTCCTCGTATGATGAAATCGTTTAAAAGCTATATGAGATTGACTCGTTGTATAGTATAAGGCAATATGGACATGTGGTACTCCTATGCTCTAATTTCAATCGCCATCAAATACTCGTATAGAACGATACATCACGAAGCATGTATCATGTGTAGTAGTTGGTTTACACAATCGTATAAACGAAAGGAAGGAAACGAGTTGCAGCGAAATAAAATAAAATGAAAAAAAAAAAAAAAATAGGAAAAAAATCTGCCAAAAAGACTAAAAGTTTTGTACAGCGGGTTGCATAGCTTCCGTCTTTTTCTCATCATCGTAACTTTTGGCCATGTACCTCTCTACCTACGTCGTTGGTTCATTGTGTTATACGCTTTGAAATATACTTACGACAACGAGAGGAAAAACTATGCAACTCCAGCTACAGTATATGGCATAATATGTGTACTACCATGTAAGAGAAACGAAATTTCGCTCCCATTTTAAATTTATACCATACTCTAGCATCGTTGTAGTGTATTATGTACGATGGTGTAAAAACCTGGTCGAACCATATTCGAGAACTTCTTCAGGATAATGTTTCGCCAGCTCCATGCGAATAGTAATATCGAGAATTGCATTGCATACCCCTTTTACAGCATTATGCATTTCGCTTGTTATTACAGTGTAATATTCAAGAAACTGTTTACCGTTTCTATTTAGTACGAATACAACAACATTACATTACCCTTTGCACTAGTGCAATAACTTCATTACTTAAATGCATATTTCCGTTAAGGCAAAATGCGCCATACCATGTTACCGTGTACAACGTTTTTCCTTATTTTATGTGCGTATTTTACAAGTCGTAGGTAGTAGGTACTTGTACAGAAATGTTGCTGAAAACACTTTTCTCCGGATGCGTTTTTCGTTGTTGCAATGCCTGCTGCAAATCCTTTCATTTCTCTCTTTATTCGCACATCTAATCTACTATTTTGTTCTAGTGTTGTTTCCGAAAGATAAAAAACTAGCTAAAAAAAAATTAGTACTTTGGATCGAGCAATTATCGTCGAGTAGTTGGATTCACCCTCTTAACATCATTTAAACTGAATGGGGAAAAAGCTATACACGAAATAAACGAACGATATTCGAATAACTTTTATTTTTCTTCCTGTACCGAGTGTTCTGTTTTAACCTCACTATCCTTACACCAATGATAGGTCAACTCATGAGGCTTTCATGTATAACGGTTAGTATACCCAAAAAATCAAAGGGACTGAGACATGCTATTATTTTCACGCAAATCTGTCTCCCACCTTAAAAATTCTGTATTCACGGGTATCTAACGAAAGATCATGAGCACGATTCAAATGTATAGAGGAATGATGCGTCTATCGACGTGAATTTTTCCAAAATTTTGCACCCATCGAGGGGGGGGGGGAGATTGGCAAAAGAAAACTTTGAACTGCAGGAGCTGTGGACCATGCAGGAGTACATTAATTTTTTGTCAAAGTATGCGTTTTAATGAGGATCATTTTTTGGAAAAGTTTGTGTCGTTTTAAAAAACTCAAAAAATGCTCAAAAATGCGTTTTTTTTACGAAATCATGGCTTATACGCTAAAAATGAATAGAAGTAAAGTTGTTCAGCGGGAAATTTTATATCAGATTTCGTTATTAAAATTTTGATAGAGGAACATAATTACAAAATCGTGGGCATGGAGGCAATGGGGATTGAGGCTCAAAATACGAGCGAGAGGTTTGAACAAAAAATAAATGCCGGATTCGTATTCAGCATGTCTGAGTTCGTCAAAAAGCCCTCCTCTCAAAATTTTTAAACTTACTTTTAACATAAGAAAAATTTGCAATCATGTTCAAAAAGTCAACTTTAAGTAGGGCAGCAACTTCCTTAATAACACTAAACAACAATTTATCGTGGGGGAATTTTTAAATTTTGCATGTTTACCATATGTGTCGATATAAAGTCGTTCGCGGCTCCGTTTCAGGACCCAGGGGTTCTCCGGCCCCAAAATTGGTACAGTATCTAGGTTAGTGATGGTAGCGTTTATGCAAAAATCGAATCCCTTGAATACGAAAATGAAGTCAGTTCACTATTTGACCTGGATTGATACCTTATTTTGGCTATTGTTGCAGGTGTAAAAATTGGGTGGTAGCACTGCATTAAAACAAGGTGTTAATTAAGGTCAAACAGTGAATGTGACTTCATTTTCGCATTCGGGGAAGGGGGTGTCGATTTATGCCAACAACATAACCAACCTTGGTACTGCTTCAAATTTGGGGGAGGAAGGCCCTTGGCTCCAAAACGGCGGCGCAAAAGTTTGGCGATACTTTCTTACGATTTAACATCAGCACATATAAAAAAAATGTAAAATTTTGAAGTTTATTAATTTCTTTGTTAAAAATTTGTGATTTTATATTTTTCAACACTCAATATATGTTTTTTCCATCAGGAAGTAACCTTCAAAGTTTCTGCTCAGACCACTGAGTGGGTTGTAGTACAACTCATTTGAAAGATTTTTAGTGGGAAGCTCATAATAACTACTTCAGAAGTTACTCACAAAAAACTGAAAAATTTGAAAATTTCTAGCTACAATTTTTTATACGTAAGTAACTAAGTATATTGTCACTGTTTGCAAACTACTTCATCCCTACTCTCTACTTTTTTACCACAGTTACTCACTTATATTCCTTGCCTAGTGGCGCAACCATTCTGCTTCTCTCAAGTTCACCTTCAAAACTAGAATTGTTTTTCCTATTTTTGTCCAAAAATAACTAAATATATTTTTTTTCTCCAATTGATATTATTTTTTCTCCGCGTAAATGCAAACCTCGGGATTACCACCCCAACCACTGAGTTAAAGGTGCTCTCCAATTTATTTGAAAATTTTCTAATGATGTGGTCATAATATCTTTTTTAAAAGTTATTCACAAAAAACTGAAGAAGCTACAGATTTTTACTCATGCTTTCTGGTATTTATTTTGTCTTAATTTACAAACCACTTCAAACCCACTCTTGATTTTAAAACCACACATATTCGAGAGTATATACTATTTTTTAGAGCAAACAACTAATTTTCATCGTTATTATTTTTTTCGATGAATTTTCAAAATGAGTTTCAGGTTCGACTGAAAATGAAATTTTAAAAAATAGTGTATTACAGCCCCTTTAATTTTTATACAAATGTAAATCTCACCAGCTGACCTATCACTAGTGTAAAGATAGCGAGGTTAATGTGAAACACTCCGTACAGAAAGGTGAATGATACATTCAAAACCCAATGAAGAATAAAAATCATCTCGAATTAGATCAATCTTAGATTGAAATTTCGAAATGTAACGGAACGAAATGAAACGAATTTGTCACATCGCTCGTATCGTATTCGTATATTTAATATCTGCAAAAATTTCCTTGTAAATGAGCCAAATCGTTGAAGCGCTATACGTAGCAAACTCTCATCCGATATTCGAGAAATTTTTCTTTTTGTTTCTGCAAGAATTTTCTTAAACTAATCCGAGTTGGCATTTATTATAAAATTCATCTCATTCTTGAAAACTTCCAAGGTAATAAAAAAAATGAATATAATGCTGAGATGGTAAATTTTATCGAATACTTTGCGAAGTACCATTGCCTGCCTGCTACGAATATTTTTGGCTACGCTACAAAATAAAAGTATAAATTTTCAAAATTGTATACGTACAGGTCAAATTTTATACACTCAACGTGAGAATATAGGCACAGCGTTGATATAAAATGAACAGAATGTAATAGAGGAGGTAGCAATTGTGAAAAATTTCGTTCAAAAGTTTCTTTCGTAGTCATTGAACTTTGAAGTAATAAAAATAGTGAGATGAAAATTTTACCACCACAGAGTGGTTTCTTCAATCTAAAGAAATTCGTATTGTCAGGATTTTCTCAATAAATATCCAGGTACCGAAACATAACTTTTCACAACATGATCATTAGCAAAGTGAGAGTTATTTTGCTATCGTTATTTCTACAGCGGATCTTACGATTTGAAAATTATGCCCATACATTATCATTCAAGACAGTGGCGCACACATGTTTTGCAAAACACCTAGGCGAGCCCTATTTTGGCCGACAAACCCCTCCGAAGAGCTTATATTTTACCCCCCCTCCCCCGCCCCCAGTTTTCATTCATTATGCAGCTTAATGAAATGAAAAAAACATTGATGTTTCCAGCCCCAGCCGCAGGTGTTTCTTAAAGTAGGGGTAGAAGATGGTGAACACAAACGATATAAATACATGCACAATCGAGCACTAACGAAACACAAACGATTGACACTAGTTTCCACTCCCCAGCATCCGCTTAAGAATTGCATATTTCCTGCCTGCCCCGTCTTAGGGTGTTTCTTATAAAAGGGAGAGAAGGAGGTGAGCACAAATGTGTGAAAAAAGAGTACCAAAGAAGTACAAATGATTGACAGTACTATCCACCCCTTAGCGCCCGCTGAAAATTGCATGTCCTAACCCCCTTCCATTTTAATCACTTTTAAAAAGTATGCACAAACGAGTATCAACGAAGTACAAACGATTGACACTAATTTCAACCCCCCACTCTCACATGAACGAGACTCACATGTCTCTAGCCCGTGCCATGATTATTTAAAATAGGAGTTTAGCACAAACCAAATGATCGCGCACACAAACGATTGGTACCACTTGCGCCCCACCCCATCATATGCGTATGGCTGAGGATACTCAAAATAGAAAAAACCACTGTTTCAAAACTGTAACGGTGCATGTAATGAAGCTGAAAAGTAAGAACCCCTAAAAGGAACATCTGGGACCTCTACTAAACCTATAGACCAAACTTCAATATGTTAGCTCAATTAGGAGGGGAGCTATAAGGGGATAAACTCGAAAAACAGCAAAACACAAATCTAACCCAACAAAAATCACTTTTTGAGTGCTTTAGGAACCGGAAATGGAGCTAGAAGTTGAAACCCCACAATGCACGCGTAAGGTACTTACTAAATTGAATTGCCAAAGTGTAGCTCCTTCACTACATTTTAGTGGAAAGGAGGGATATGCAGGGAAACACCTTTTTTCAACGTTAAAGGTGGATTAACCCTCATTTTAACCCATATAATTGGCATAGTTGGCTGATTTTTAGATATGTTATACATATAATTTGGTATCTTTTGATTCAAAAACGAACAATTTTAACAATTTTTGTTGCTCAGCACCCACTCCCCAAAATTTTAAAATTACTGAATTTAACCCCAAGTCCTCCCCCATTCATATACATTCAATATGTCGCTAGTCTTAATCACTGGCTGAATTTGATCGATTTTGGTCAGTATTAAGTCGAGTAAATGAGTTTAGTCTGAGTTGGGGGGGGGGGGGGGCCATCA